>JAZGTI010015599.1:0-13302 GCA_036877585.1 Botia kubotai
GTAATAATGATTGTTTTAGTTTTAACCTAACGTCATATAATCCAGACATAACACAATCAAAGTCAAGGGTTGAACACCCGGGTGTACACAAAAGACATCTGACATTTCCTGTGTTTGACATTGTACAGCACCTGCTCTGTCATTCATGTGCTGAAGAACTTCCGAAAATGTTTATTTTGTGTCATTTTATTTGAAAAGGTTACTGCTGAATTTTAAAGAAATCATATTTACTCACTTCAGACTCAAAGTCGGTCAGTCGTGAGGGGACAAATGACATCCAGAGATGTAGCCATCAGCTTGATCAGAATCAATACTTTTCAGAAAACAACACACTAGTGTTGTGTACGCTGTTTCTGTGGAGCTTTATCATTATAGTTGTGTGTCAGCGATGTTACAACTCAAACAGCAGGGTGTGGCATGTATACATTAAGTGTGATGCTGGTCTCTTTAGAATCAAGCATCTGCCTAATTCATAAATGTGAGTCATAATCCATTTATATTGTTATTGGTCAATAATTACCCAGAATGCCTTATTCATGTGTAGGAGTGACAAGGGGAGAAACACTTACACTGAGAGACAACAAAACCACCCGCATAGCCAAAGGTAATACACTGTGTGTGTGTGTGTGTGTGTTTGATTATGTGGTTTACGAGGACACAAATGTGTATAATGACATGTATAACAATGTAAACATGGTTTATGAGGACACTTCCTGTGAACATACTCAATGTACTGTAACACTGTTAGTCACTTATAAAAGTGATAAAAGTGTCAAATGTATTTTTCTCATCCACACATTGTCTCAGATTTGTGACAGATTTATAAATAGCCGTAGTGTCATCACTATTATAAATGATTCTCAATCCACAGAGGAAATGTACGTTCTTCCTCTATATTTTTGGAGGATGTACATAAGTAATGCAGACATCATCTATCTAGAACACAAACTTCTTCAAATACAGAGCAGCATTAGATCGGATCTGCTGTGATTTTCCACTGCAGTCCGGCACTCATTTTCACCGGACGCTGTTTCTGCCTCAGAAAAAGTGCTTCCTTTGCATCTTTGACCGCAGATGAATCTAACCCAATTGTCCAGCCGTTCTTTATATAAATAATAACATTTCTTACATTTTTGTCTCCCCATCTCTTTTTTTCCCTGAGCTTGATGTGCTGATTGAATTTCATTGTAATAAATATGAATGTAATATCACTTCTTTTGATGTGCGTAGAGTACATTAAGGCCTCCATGTGCAGCTCCAGCTCCTGTTCTCTGAACAGTGAGAACCCGTACGCCACCATCCGAGACCCGCCCAGCCTGGCCTGTAAACACACAGAGAGCAGTTACGTGGAGATGAAGTCCCCCGCTCACAGAGAGCTGACCTTCTGCTCCAGCACCAGCTCAACCCTGACCTCCACCAGCAGAAACGTCTATGACGTGGGTGAGTTTAGGAACGCTGCCGGGTCACGTTTATTTGTTCCTTTTATCCGGTGATCTAACTTTGTCTCTCTGGGCGCAACACAAGTTGTGTGTTGTGGTACGGCAGCGTATTATTTGCCTGTTCAGGAGAATATGAAATGCAATTGTGTTGCTTAAATGAAAATGACAATGTCTGAGAAACCAATAATGTGCTGTTTAGAAGCGACTCGAGCGATTCCTTAGGATCTTATTTCGTTAGATGGTGCGATTAATTTTATTATTGAAGTTTGATGATTTATGTGGAAGTCTGTAATAATACAAGTGTGTTCAGTAAGTCTAACAGTGAGAATGAATTAGACTTGTATAGAATAATATCATGTTGAAGGATATACAAGAATTCACTTAATTCTTTTAAGCACAGTGTGGTCCAGCTTTATACATAAAACTTAATACTTAAGTATTAAGTATACATAATAAAGTATATAAAGTATAATTAAGTATACATAATACTTAATACTTAATACTTAATGTTAAGTTGTATTTATACAAAAAAAATTATTTAAAAAAAAAAATTATATTTAAAGTGCCTTCATCTAATTGACCCTAAACCTTCCAAGTGACCAACTTTCGACCACCTTTTATTGCGGTATGGAAACGTTTCCTAAATTTTCTCATTTTAATTCTTATCGTTTGTACTATTATCATTTCATATCGGTGCTATTTTATGTCCAAAAAATCAAATGACAGAAAATATTTCATCGTTAGAACACAATGTGTCCCAGGGAGCAGAAGTACGTGTTTAAGATTCGGAGAGAGTTCCAGTATTTTGAGCGGAGCAAACTGAAGTCGAGTCAATGTAGCTGACCCTGTCATCACCCTTCTTCCTCAGAACCGACAGTGAGTGTTCTTCAGGGACCCAACGGACTGGCAACCGGTTTCTCCCAGAGTCCTTACGACCTCCCGCGAAACAGCCACATCCCAAGCCACTATGACATCCTGCCCATGCGCCACAGCCCCACGCACACGCCTCCCCCTCAAGACAGCCCCCCCAGCTCCTTGCTGTAGAGTCCGGTTCTCCATCAGCTGAACAGTGACTGACTGCTCCAGGATCTCCTTACATTCATTATCTGTCTCTCTTGTTTTCTCTCTGTCTCTCCATCACTCAATCAAGTACAGATGCATGGGTAGATTATGTCGAACATGACACAGGGACACTCTGCGTTCCTCTTTCCGTTATATATAGAAGGAAATAGACTGTACACTAAAGCCACATCAACAGTTTTGGACACCAGCAGCTTTACGTTCTCATCTGTTGGTAACATTTTATAACAAACTGCGCGTATAACATCAGGAAATACAGGTGTAAAAAAGGATCCTACATTTAAAGGTCTCTGATTGACTTTTGGAAGGTTCCTAACCAAGCAGGTGAAAAAGCAGCATTTGATACAGGGGGAATTTTTCATGGAAACATACCGGACAACATGTTGATTCTTAATGACCCGAGCTTCACGCTCTGGAACAGATAATCAATGCAACTCAATGATCCAGGAACTTTTAATCTGGAGTTTGGCATCGATTGGAAACTGAGAGCCAGGGGTGACCAAGAGGGGGCAGTTCCCTGTTTCAGAATCAGTATTCAGGAGGGACTTCAAGGCCTTTGTGACATAGCATAGTTGAAAAGAAAGACGGTTACCAAAATGTACAGATTCCATATTATTTCGGTTGAATGAGTACTGATCAAAAGTTCACACATTCATAGGACACTTACCGCTCGTAAACCTAAACAGAAATATTTATAAAAGTTTATGAAGAGAGCCTGGGGTCAACATGAGCTTTGTAATATTGTTTTACTTTGCTCATTTGTGTAACAACCTGGTGCTTTCTACTGTACATAGAAGTTTATGACTGTTGCTTTGAGGTTTTGGGGGTTTATGTCTTATGAACATGGGATTAAGTTGTGTATCTTAAGTAATGCTTTCCAGAACTATCAACTGTTTTTAGTTGTTCTTGTATGTTTACATTTTTACAACATCGGTTTGTGGGCCTTGAAGGGTTTTTATTTTGTGATTGTGTATTTATGATGCTTATTTATACTTCGTTTGTGCCCGTTGTTTTTCTTTATTGTGTAAGTTAAACATATATATTTAAAAAGGAAAAAGTTAGCATGAACAAATAATGGTACCCATAGTGACGGATTATTTTCATGTGCTTTAGCTATTTGTGCACAGTATTAATATAGAAAGTCAACATTATATGTTAGCGCTCACGTCCACGTAGACTCAGAGATGAGACCTCACACGTGTCCTTAAAAAAACAGTATAAATAGATTTGGAGACGTGTTTCATTCCTTGCGTATCAGCAGTCTGTTTGAAGCGTCCAGCGTTGCCGTGTTGATTTCAGCTTTGTTTTGAAGTGGCTGCGATCCCTCACGATAGCAATAACATAGTGACAATCATTCATAAATTAAACAATGCGTTTCATCAACCCTATCAGCTTTACAGCTCAATAATGGCTCCCCACTAGCTTTTATTATTCGTTACAAATGTTATGCATTTGATGTTTCTGCCATTTAAAGGCAGGGTGGGCTATTTTTTTTCCAGACCCGTTTGGTGTCATGCTGGTTAAAATGTCATCACATGCTGATATATATATTTTTTATTTTCTGTGGAAGGCTTAAGACCATAAAATGTTTGTCCAGTCATTGCAGTCGGTCCAGATGCAATGATAGGATGTCCTACTTTCCTGTCATACTGTTTTTGTATCACGTGTACTGGAGGAGGCGTGGCTTTGGCGATCGCTCTAAAGGGAGGGCGGGATCTTGCGCTTCAATGCTAACTTATTGCTCGTCTCTCTGAATTTGCCTACCCTACCTTTAATTGTTGCTTGATGTTTTCGTATACAAAATAAAAGTCCTAATTGCAGACCTCTCCTAAATCGATGGTACTGTACCTAGTACATGACATATGTATAACTGCACACTGTATTTAAGCACCTCTATTCTCAAAACCTACATCATGACCACTTAGTCCTAAAGAACTGAAATAAAATATAAAGTTTTACAGGACATTACAGCAATGGTAAATTCGTTAATAAAACTTGAAGCTTTATCTACGTAAAAAGAACAATAAGCACAATTTTGAATTAACTACATATTTTATTTGCTCATTTAAACTGGAATTACAGTATAGAGAGTAATAGTATAATTATAACAATACAAAATAAATCACAGTACAGTGCAGACAATAGAAACAAAAGAAATACGGTTTATGAAGCAATACGTGAACGCTCAGACAGTGGGGAAAGTAATATCCAGCTAATCTAACTAGTACACACCAGCTTGTTCACGGGCAGGTCCTTTGTGTGCCATCTGTACCCTCACATCATTGGCACTGGCCCCTGTCAGCACCAGAGACCCCTGCATCCAATGAACGTCATGCGATCAGAATCGCGGCTCTGATCGCCATGAGCCCAACACTGTACAGAAACAGACCCTGATGCTTATATATCACAGCGTCTTCTGTTGTCGATAACTACTGCATTACCTCTATGTGCTGCTACCATTATACGATCACGTGGTTTACCTTATAGGATAATAGGAGACCGAAAACCGTAACTTGAGTCGCATGCTCCTATGCAGTATGTCGGTTCAGTCGGTTTCTGGAATTACACGACATGAGTTTAAACACCAGCTTGTCTACGGTATTGGAAGGGCCCTCAATTCCACCTGGAATGTGTGATGCGACTGAGAATTATCTCACTAAGTGATGTTTTACCTGGGCTGGGCTAATTAAAGTCAAAAAGATCGATAACCAAAGTGAAACTGTCTCCGAGTAATTGACCAGGGCTGTGGACTTAAGATGCTGAGGTGTACAGTATTTTACACTCTTGAGTTCATCCATGGCAGCCACGATATAACATGCGTTATTAGTTCAGTCTTTATTGGGATTTTCTGTCACACTACAGAATTGTATTAGATGGCCATTAAGCAAAAATGACATCACAGCTTGTGGTTGTTCCCCCATCTGCTGGAATCAGGACAAGACTGTAAGCTAAAACACATAATACATTCATAAATTATCACACTGTGTCTTAACGTTAAACAGTCCCATCACTTCGCCACGACGATTAAAGGCTAATGACTGAATTTCAAGTGACCACCACAGAATAAATACAGGTTACAGCTCTGAAGATCATAAACTGTAGTGCGGTAAGTCAAAGTGGGAGATATTTTACATTCAGTGCAAAAAAAAAAAACGAAAAAGTATCCAGTCTAATCCCTCGACGTTCAATATTAACTTTCGCTTGTTTTACCTGTTCTTACTTGAACAATCGGTGACCTGCAGAAGTTCTCTGAGTTTGGGGTTGTGATGATACGATAATGTGGTCGTAAGGGGAAGTGACACAGAGTAAAACAAAAGTATCTATTCCCCTGTTTCATGTTGAATAGTTTGTGGTAGTGTCATTTAGTTTCAATTGTGTCCAAAAAGCACAAGCGAAAGTTATTTCCCCTCTGTTACGCCTACAGCTGCAGAGAGAAGCTCCACATTATGACATCAATTACTGTTTATTACAACTCGGAACTCTGCTGTAAAATTTCTACGATATCCGGGACAATAACGGAGTTGAGGTCACAGGGCTGGAAACACTACAGGAAAGGGTCGGTATTATACTATATTACAGCATAATGAAAGCACTGCGGAGCGTCGTGTGATGAAGGCCTCGCCGGGCCCACGTGGAGAACCGAAGAGGTGCGTAAACCGCTGCGTATGAAGCACATGCATGAACCTGGAGGCATCAAGAAGGCACTAAAACCGCTATTCTACCTCAACGAGGATGCCAAAGATGCCCATGATGGCAGGGTGAAAAAGCGCACAAGCAGTAGCTGTGGGTTTTTTGAGGCACTGTATTCAGGATGTTTTCTGCCGCGAGCTCAAGTCCTCCCCACTGGCCCTGATGTTGAAACGGAAAACGTGACGCAACAACGCAGCTTCGCAATCTGTGCCAAACGCATAAAGTGTTATTTAGCTGCAACTTAGTTTTACATGCAATGGAACCTACACTTAGATATAAGGATATATATATATATACGTATCTCCTTATATAAGGTGAAGTCTGTGGTCTTTGGGCCCTAATTACTGTCTAACATCTATCAACAGAGACGTTTTCTCTACATCACAATATTAAATACAGCAATACCTCCAATACTGCCCGTTTCTCCCCTCCACCCCAGACGCCACGGCAGAAATGGGGCTGCTACTAAAAACATACATATGAGCGAGTCGAATTATATATTAAGACATTTCAGTGAAGATCGGCACGGATGATTATTAAAATTCTGCGATATAAAAGCCTACCACAGCAGGAGGAAAACAAAAACAAGCACAGTCCAGACTGCAGGTGGTGACCCTCTGAGACTCCAGCTTTGGAACCAGCCTCTGTGCTCAGGCCCAGTTGTGCAGCTGCATCTCAGACCCGAAGCAGCCTTGAAGAGGAGGGGGGAGGGTGTTGCAGGTGGGTGGCTGAGGGGAGGGGTTGGTTGAGGGGGGGTTTGGGGTGAGGGTGCTGCTAGATGTTCTGGCAGCACTGCATCTTTGGTTTATTCTCAGTAGGCTGCACCTGGATGGACACCACATTGTTGCTAGGTGACATGTCGTTATCTCTGCGGTCGGACATTTGCTTTTGGGATACGATCCGGTAGATTTCTGCAGGACAGAAAGTAATTTAGACACTTTACGGACAAATTTACGGACAGTGAAAACCCTCTACAAACTGGTAACGATAACGGACTTTGGGTTGCCATAAAAACCTATAACCGTACAGCCAGAGTCATTACTGCATATGACTTTAACTATAATTACGACACTGCAGCTGACTTTGACGCCTTTTAAAGGTTTATTTGTTCCCGCCTGCTCTGCGGATGCCAGCATCCAAACAGAGGAGCAAAAGAAGAGCAAAACTCTTTATTGCAGTCACGTCACGCTGGTGGAAATCTACCCAACCAAGACATGCCTTCTGATGAGTCATTCATAAGATCAACCTTCACCAGTGGCCAATCATTTACAATCTTTCTTTTGCCCCTCAGACACACACACACACACGCACACACACGCTCATTCCATAGAAATATTTTCCATATTTGTCTATTCCTACAGCAATTAGGAAAATAAATGTTTATCGTCCTTTAACCTTGCGGTACTGATAAGAATCCCGGGCAGGAAACATTCCTCACTACTCCTGCGTGAAGCACACTTACCAGTCAGGATGGTCTGGAAAGCGGTCTCTACATTGGTGGAATCCAGAGCGGAGGTCTCCAGAAAAGACAGCCCGTTTTTCTCTGCGAACATACATTAACAGGGGCCCATCTGTCATAGTTACAGATTACACATGACTGAAGGGTTAAAGGTTCACTGCTGCGTTCATGTGCTTCTAACCTGCAAATGCACGCGCTTCATCTGTGGGAACGGCCCTAAGATGACGCAGGTCACTTTTATTGCCCACCAGCATGATGACAATGTTGCTGTCCGCATGGTCTCGCAGCTCCTTCAGCCAGCGCTCCACATTCTCATAGGTCAGGTGCTTGGCGATGTCATAGACGAGGAGGGCCCCCACAGCCCCTCGGTAATACCTTTACATTAACACAGATTGACAAACAATGAGAAACCGAATAGATGCCCAAAGGCCTCATTTAACGAAATGCAACTATTTAAATAACAACTTTCCAAGAAATATTTACATAAAATTTGAACTGTGCTTGTGTTTCGTGAGGGAGGACCATTGAGTGAAAGAAACGTGGATTGTAAAAACAAAACAACAAAGGGAGTTTTTTTAGGAAACGTCTATTGGTATATCTCTAATATGAGAAATTGCATTTACTAAGACAGTGTTAAAAAACAAAACTGAGCCATTAATTCAAGCACGTGAGAAGAGTCAGGCTTACGCTGAAGTGATGGCTCTATAGCGCTCCTGTCCAGCTGTGTCCCAGATCTGAGCCTTCACCGTCTTTCCGTCTACCTGGATGCTACGGGTGGCGAACTCCACCCCAATAGTGCTTTTGCTTTCCAGGTTAAACTCATTACGGGTGAACCGGGACAGCAGGTTACTCTTCCCCACACCAGAGTCCCCAATGAGGACCACTTGAGAAAAACAACACACAATGGTTTCATATCAACTCCATAACCTCTTAAGAAGGTCAAAACAAGTGATTTTGTAAATACACAAATATTGACTAAAATAAATTCATCTGAGTGCTTATATTACAACTTAATATGAAATTGAAGGATATAAACAGACTGAGATAGGCACTAAGCTAGTTTAGAAAATGCCAGTACACAGACTTTTATCTGGGATCATTTGGTCCACTTAGAAACATTTGCTAAATGCCAACACTATCAGCTAAATACGAGTAAAATAAATACGAGATCTTGCTCAAGGACGTGCACACACACACACACACACACAACACTGCTAAATTGAAATGGCAGTTTTGTCAGAAGGCAATTTCTTAAGCGATGACACAACATGAGTGAACCCACACAAGTTAGTGAGAGCAATGTGACAAAGATGGCAAAGATGACTAAACAGAGAAAAAGCCCACACACAACTTCTTTCAGCGGCAAATCCCAAAGGTCAGACATTTTAACAGCTGCCTTCTTAAAAGAATAAACACACAGGCCTGCTCATGCCAAGAAACATCACAACACCTGACGTTACGTAAACATTATTATAAAATCATTTAGGAGATAATGTTAGTAAATCAATACGTATAACTATCATTTAAGCCAAAGACTCTACTGATAAATGCTGATGGTCGTGTCCCGCAATCTTCGTGGTCATGTCATTTGTGTTTCTTTGTTCCTCATATTGACAGATCAATGTTGACATAAATACTGCCTGCAACCACACAGCGCTACGATAACAAAAAAACCTAAAGAAACGGATTGTAAGCACAGAGAGACAACGGCGAGCATGTATTGAGACTTTCGGCTGTTATTGTGGGGGTTTGGGAACACGGACGTCTCCCATTTCCGCCTGGTCCACTAAACTATTTCTAGCTAACTTCAGATAGCAGCTTCAAGGTGTGGTCCCATCTGCGGTTAACGGTGTTTTCATGCGTTAACTAACAAATATATGCACCGGTGGCTGAGTTCCTTTTAAAATAAACCGATAAAGCCCAAAACGTGGTTTGGTTTATGCCCGGCCGAGGGAGCAAAGGTTTGTTGGGGTTGTTGTAAGCGAGCTAGCCGGTTAGCTGGCCTTCAGGGCTCGGAAATTAAATATACAAGCACACTAACGGTTCCCGACGCAATATAACCACGATCGTCACAGCCGCTTTATCTTGCACGCTCAAAACACATGTATTTATACTCACCCTTGAATAAATAGTCATATTCGTCGTCTCGCGTCCCCATCTCGGTGAAAACAAAGCGCAAACAATGGAAGAATTTGAAGGAAAAGCGGACCGATCCGTGCCTGTGCGCTCCGCAGCTGCACTGCAGTGTGTTTGCGATCAGGCAGTAGCCATGCTAACAGGTTAGCAAGCGGACTAACCAGTAGTGAGCGTCCGCCGAAGTGTTCCGGGTTAGGGCCTTTACAGCCCGTCATAATAAAAGTCTCTCCAAAAAACATTCATTGACATTTTATTATATTTTTTATCAATAAGGCAACGTAACGTTAGGTTGAGGTCATGTCTTTGAGCTCAAGTATCGTAAGATATAATATTTGTTTTCGCGAACGTGACTTCTGTTTTCTGAGGGAATTAAAGCAGAGGCAAGATTTAGATAATGTGTCATAATGTGACATACCTTTGGTTTACATACAGCGAGGCATGTGATATAATACTGTATTTTACTGTATACTGTACTTTACAGGTTTGCTTTAAAAGTAGGCAGTGGCTTTCTATTTTTTGGTCTAATTTTTGGCAATAACGGTTGTAAAAATTTTTACAAGGAACGATGATGATTGAGAAGGGCCGCTATACTTGTACTGTACTGCTGTATTTTTTAGGAAGTGTGCAAGGCGGTTCCATGGTGTAATGGTTAGCACTCTGGACTCTGAATCCAGCGATCCGAGTTCAAATCTCGGTGGAACCTGAACTTTTATTTCATTTTAAACAAGCAAAATAATCAAAATCTGTGTTTTGTGACATTAACGCTGCTTGCATGACGCTATATAAGTCTTTTAAAAGGACTACTGCTAGATTAATGTTTAAAAATCGCTGCTCATCTACAAGATTACAGTACAGACTAGTATCATGAGAACTATAGTTTTCAACTATATACATATATATGTGTAGCTATATAGAAACTATATATAACCAATAAATGGTTACGATTAAGTATATCTATGCATTACGTTTGACCACAAGAGTGCAGTATTGTGCGTGTTTTGAAACACAGAAAGACGCGATAATGTTTTGTTGGCATTCTTGCTCCTGCAAGGCAAAAGAAATAAATGAAAATCCGTGACCTCATAGAATAAGATCCAGCCCCGAAAGTTCTGTCTTCAGTTATCATAAAAATACAGCTGAGGAAACATGATGGTGCAATTTCCTGTTATGATTAATATAAAGATATTTCATTTGTGATCGAGTGGTTGGGAAAAGCATTTTAAAACCCAGTTCTAATGTTTTAACGAATAAACTAAAATTATTTTTCATATTTGACTTAACCTAGCAACCAATACCAAAGGGTCTGAAACCTGTGACTCATAGACATAACCATACGCATTTCCTGGCAGTGCTTCGATTCCTGTTCTGTCTAGTTCTGTGAGAGTTTTTGGTCATTAGTTTTGCGCAACGCCAACCTGGTTATGTACAAATACAGTTTGTTAACATAACATGTGCTTCAAAGTAGGGCAGTCCTTTTTCTTTTTTATATCACTGAGTCATCTCATGGACTTCATGCAGGAGCCCTGTCGAATCTCTCGTGTGCCTTTGCTCAGACTGTAACAGCCCTGTAATCAGGGCTGTATGTTTGAGTTATACTGCACAGGTCTGCCAGTAATGTACTCTGATAGCAGCTGACTCATCGCTGGCAACAATCACCTGCTAAATATTTTTGGGGTTTTCCTTCACTACACCAAGTATTATACAACCAGAAGTGGATATAAAGCAGATATATATGATTTTCACCATCGTGCAGTTAAACGGTCTTACAGAGAACTTCTCAAAACAAAATGATAATTTTTTTTTTTATTTTCACCTTTAAAAAGCTTGTTTGCACTTACTATTTTACAATTGCACTTGAACAATTTACACACAAATAGTTTTTTAAACTTTTTAAATGTAAAATTGAATGGCTTGGAGTATCATTCACAATGAATTTCCAGATTTAGGAAGCTGTAGATGCTCATTTAGAAGCAACAATCTCCAACAAACGGTTCATCATTTATTATACATATCAAAAACGTTATTCTTAAGTTGTTAGTGGAACGTTTTAAAAACAGTACAGAATAAAAACGGTTTGAATAATATTCTTAAAACCAAGAAATAACGTTAATACAATGTTTACAATACTGGACATTCAGAACATTGACAGCTCTGGTTTTCAGCCTCAGTTGTTACCTGTCAGCACTGGAATCAAACCAGCAACTCTCTTATCAGGGGGTCATAACTGCCCCCAGATTTACTGTCAAAAGCAGGATTTGAACCCACATCTCCACTGCAACCTGAACACAGCATCTTGGAGAACCTGGTCACCCTGAGACGCTGACACAGCCCTCCTCAGGTCATGCTACGAGATCTCTGTTAGGTTAAAGCCACTGCATGCCTTTCCAAAACACAAATCTTCTTTTACAGACATTTTTAGTCGATTTTCTTGTGTGTATCTCCTCTTTTCTATGTCTTGCATCAACCAATCACTCTTAAGCTTGAGGTCATGGAGTGCTGCCCTGACATTTTCTGTCAAAATGTCTCGATATGCTTTTCATTTCATTGTTCTTTCAATGATCGCCAGACATCCAGACCCAGAGACAGAAACGCTCCCCCCAAAAAAACACAATGCGCAACCCACACTCCCACCTATTAGCTTTTGCAATGCCAGTACCCAGCTAGCAATTTTAATTTGTAAGAATGTTTCTGTAATGTTTCCACTGAGTAACAAAAGTGTTATTTTGAAAGTTCCAGGAGCGTTTAAAACATCCAGTTTTTTAGACGTTATATTAAGTTATTATATTATTATTAACTATATTATTATTATAATAGTTATTGCTTGGATATAGGAATGTTATTCAAACATTTTGTTCATATTCAAACATATGTTCTGAGAAGTTCTCTGTTAGCTGGGTAACACAGAGGTTTATTTACTTTTTTCACTCTGTATTGTGAATGATTCCCACATGTCTTCAATTAAATTGATCTGTTTGTGCATTATTAGTTTAGTCAGATTATGTTTGTTTAAAATTATAAGTTATGAGTAATAAATGCAAAAAAACAGATAATACTACAAGGCTCACAAACCACATTTGACTTGTGTTGTATGTTTTTAAATAAATAATTCTTTATGCAAGATCAAGTTTTAAGTTCAGGTTTATTTGTCATTCCTGTACACAGTGGAAGAAAATAACATTCCTTCAGCTCCACAATGCAATTCCACAGAGGGCACTGCGCTGCAAGTTGTAAACAGAATACATATAAAAGTGCAAAACATAAACATGACTGATTTTAATGCAGTAAAAAAGAAATAAAAAAGCAAGTACAGACATCATAAACAAAGGAAAGCAGTGAATCTCTCAGTGCTTATACTACACAAATACTTCATGCAAAACATCGTGTTGACAACTGTGGTTGGATGGAGTTCTAGCACTACAATAGGATGTGTATCCCAGGTAACAATTTTAGGTTTTAAGAACATTTCACTAACGTTTCCATTAAGTAACAAAAACATTA
>JAZGTI010015600.1:0-13302 GCA_036877585.1 Botia kubotai
GGACAGTGGGCTACAGAGGGCCCGACCGAGGACAATGCGGTGTGTGTGACCTGTCAGAACAACAGTGTGGGGGACAAGTGTGAGAGCTGCCTAAGTGGCTACTTCCTGCTGCAAGGGAAGTGTGAGAAGTGAGTATACCAGAACACCAGTCATTCATTGTTTTACATAGGGTTTTTAAGAAATGGTAGGCAGTATACACAGTATTGTGCGGTATGCAATAAGCAGAATTGCATTTTGAACGTAGCTGTGGTCTCACCAGTCTTTCTGTTGTTTTGTATTTTTGCTTTTAGATGTCAGTGTAACGGCCATGCAGACACCTGTAATGAACATGATGGCACAGGCTGTCCCTGCCAGAACAACACTGAAACTTCATCCTGTCTGACCAACCCACAGAGTGACCGAAAGGACTGTTACAGACAACAGGTAATGGTCAATTCAATCCAACCATCTAATCCATGTTATTTTTTCACACATAAGATTGTGTCTCAGCCTGAGTATGACAATGAGTAACAGTAAATAATATATCAAAGTATCCAATCTAGGAACTAGTTTTGTTTGACTGATCTGAGTTCACTGAGGTTTAAAAATGAGAAGGGCTTGTTGTACCTTCATACTGGTTTTATGTTGTGAGTTATATGGAGTGACGGCCATCTTATTCACTCACATATTTTTATACCTGCTTCTGTCCTACAGTGTGCAAAGTGCAAGGATTCCTTCAATGGTAATCCGGTACATGGGCGGCAGTGTTACCGTCAGTTCAACGTGGACAGTGAATGCTGCTTCGATCCCACATCGCAGGTCAACTGCTTCCACGAGCCCAACATCCGCAATCTTCTCCGGGGTCGCACAGTGTTCTTCTCAGCCCAGCCCAAGTTTACTAACGTGGATATTCGTGTCACCATTGATGTTACGTTTGGTGAGGTTGAGGTGTACGTGTCCAACTCTCATGACACCTTTATTGTGGAGGTAGACCGGCAGACTGGTGTCCACGCCATCAAGATTGAGGATGAAGCCACCTCTTCAACTGCTACACGGGGAGAAAAGGAGGTTCCTCTTGTACCACCGTCACCCATGAAGATGTTTCCAAACTCTTCAGCACCCTTGGTTGGCACACCCCAGTTGAGTAAGTCCCAGGGTACGGAACGTGAGGTGCGGGAGGAACGAACCGAAGGCCTCATAACGTACATCACTGTATGGAAACCGCAGACGGTGTTAATAGTACGTG
Organism: Botia kubotai; assembly: GCA_036877585.1. Lineage (NCBI taxonomy): Eukaryota > Metazoa > Chordata > Actinopteri > Cypriniformes > Botiidae > Botia > Botia kubotai. Next base: position 1,226 of record JAZGTI010015600.1, read on the forward strand.
GCGTGCGGGACCGTGTGGTCATCACCTTCCCACATGAAGTTCACTCGCTTAAGTCCAGCCGTTTCTACATTGCACTGCGCGGCGTGGGCGCAGACACTCATAACGGAGAGTCTCAGGGCCTCCTTTTTCTACGGCAGGACCAGGCACACATTGATCTCTTCGTCTTCTTCTCTGTCTTCTTCTCCTGCTTCTTCCTCTTCCTTTCTGTCTGTGTGTTACTCTGGAAGGTCAAGCAGTTCCTAGACTTTCGCCGCGAACAGCGACGCCACATTCAGGAGATGACCAAGATGGCTTCTCGCCCTTTTGCTAAACTCACTGTCTACCTGGAGCCTGAAGAGCCACAGCTGGTTTACTTACCCACGGCTGGAGGGGGTAGTGCCGTGTCCCTGGCCCACGTCAGAACAGGCAAACTTGGGGGCATGGTGATGGGCCATAGGGGACGTCCCGGGGCTCTTCCATACAAGCACGACCCTGGAACAGGCACTACCACCCACCACCACCACCATCTTGCTCTAAGTGGAGGCAACAATGGGCAGCACCTTCCCCTACACTACCTGAACGCTCACCACTACGCTCCCAGCTCTGCAGCCAACCCCACCTCACATCACCACCACCATCATCCATCCTCGCACGGCAGCTACCAGCATTTCTGCCGCTCCGACCCCTTCCTTTCCCAGCTCATGGGCTTTTCATACTCATCCTTTAAAGTTGGGCCAATCACTCTGGAGCCTACAGATGATGGAATGGCTGGGGTGGCCACCGTGCTCATCCAGCTGCCAGGGGGCATACTTGCACCCAACCGGGCCTGCTTGGGTTCAGCACTGGTCACCCTGCGGCAGAACTTGCAGGAGTATTGTGGACATGGTGGAGTAGGCACGCATCCTGGCGCTGGGGGTGGGCGGAAAGGCTTACTGGGCCACCAGCATTTAACCACCATGGCCATGTGAAGAGAGAGTGGATTTGAGTTGGAAATATCAAAGTGGGACCAGTGGAACTATCATGTCAGAGTTTTAATAGCAAGAGAGAGTTTGAATCAATGGGATTATAATGAGCAAGGAGAGTTTCGGCTCGAGGAAACGATTTCTTACACAGAAAGTGCAGAAATATTTAATTTTGATTATCTTCGCTGGGTTTACAAAAGGGATGTATTTATTACAGAGAAGGACAAGGTGACAGGAAATGTGATAACATTTGTACATATACTGTAATTATTAGGTGTTGTTTACTTGTTTATCACTATTCATATAAAGCTTCATGTTGACTCAAAGCAGCAACTTTTATGCAATGCACTACTCGTATCTCCAGCTTTGTTGCTGAATCCTACTTAAGTCCTATATACACTACTGAAATCAACCAATCAGCTGGCCTAGATGATGACTGTGGCATGACATATCAACCTTCACAAATGTTGTCTTCGCAGCTGAACCAAAATGTGCTTTATATCTTCATGTGACAATCCGAGCTGCCATCTAAACCAAGAGACAATGCAACATGTCCGCTTGAATGTGCAACACCTATGATTGACAAAAAGTAGGCAAGTGGTTGTAAAAAAACAAAACAAAAAATACAAAAAGTTGTCATTGTAATGCTTGCATCAACTAGTATTTTGTCATGGCCTTGGTGATTGATTGGTAATGCTTCCTGTAACATAGACCTGTTGACTGAAATCAGTTTTTCTATTTCACAGTGAGCCATTGGCTTATTTTTATACATATTCATTCAGACTAAAGATGCATTTCAGACTGGTCGGTGGTTTGTTGTTACATTAATTCCTTTCGTTTGCATTGATGACATGCCTTTACTTGCTCTGCCTTGACAAGACATTAATAGAATTGTGTGCATAAACCTTCGCACACACTTAAAGATTACTTTTTGTATTAAAACTAGGATTAAGTCGTATTAAGTTTAGGTCTTTAATGTTTAGTGCTGCAACCGTGTGTGTATACAAGAAGGAATAAGCTGATTGACAAGCCCTTATTCAATTGTAGAAAGGGAATGAAGGACATTATTTTTGTTTTTTCCGTTCCAACCTTACACTACATTAGTTCAACCAACTGTTAAATACTAATACTTCATTGTTTCTATTTTGTAGGACAATGGGCTAAACCTACAGAACGTATAAACTGTGCGCCAGTTGCTTGGCTAATTTTTACAGAACAATATTGTATTCCCGATGATCAGTGAAATGAATCGTCTGATCTGGGTTACTGCAGCATTCTCATTATTATGTAGATGATGGGTCATGCTTAGCCAAATGTGTAAGATCTGTTAAACCAAAAGTGCAATGGAAATGTTATGCTCTTATAGTACCTGGTGAGAGCTCCTGATGAGACACTATACAGGAATGAAATTGATAAGGAGAAACACTGAAAACACTACAACAAGCCTTTTATCTGTGTTATGTTTTATGGAGTTTGTTACAGTATTGGCATTAATATGGAGTTTCCGTTTATTTGTTGTTGTTTTTTTGAGGATGGACTGTTATTTTTTTGTATGGAATTTGACTTGTATTTATGTAGACCGTTGTAGAGTTACTGTTTCTTTATTTGGGAATTAAACGGCGCTGGTTATTCAAAATATTATCGAAAGTGTTCATTCAACACGTTACATTACAGTTATTTATTGTAAATAATAGTTGTGAAACTTAACAGGAGAAGCCATATATTTATCAGATAATACTAATCTGAAAATTGGTTAACGTGTTGGGTTAAACCTGAACAAATGATTGTGAAATGAATTAAGCATAAGACCAAAATGCATTTGGATATTTAAATATGGTAAAATAAAAAACATTGTGTTGTGTTTAGACATTTGCAAATGCTATTACAGTTTTGAATACTGTGGTTGATGCTAATGCCTTCAATGCTAACAGAAGTTTGTCCATAATAAAATATCATCCATTAATGCTTACCAGGTTAGCTTGTGCTGCAGTGCTTTGTACTTGGTGACTTTTTAAAAACGAGAGTGTACTGTAGTAATGCAGACAGAAGTAGGTCATCACACACATGGAACAACGGCAGGGGGCACCTGGATTTGAACCAGGGACCTCTTGATCTGCAGTCAAATGCTCTACCACTGAGCAATACCCCCTGTCTCTGTGTGCTTAATGGAATGCCTGAAAATTTACAAAGCAACAAGTTGGAACTAATGATGGCAAAATATATTGTCAGCTTCAACCATTCATATAAAATTTATTCTACACAACTGACAGTCCACATTTAGTGCATGTGTGAGTTAATAGCCCTGATAACAGTTGGGTTGGGAAAAACTGTCCTGTAAATGTGTGGTCCCTGTTCTTATTTATCTGTATAGCCTACCAGAGGGCAGGAGATTAAACAGGTGATGGCCTGGGTGTGATGTGTCCTTGATGATGTCATTGGCCTTATAATGAGGTAGGGGGAGCAGGTAATGCCTGCTGTGCAACCAGGGTGCCACACCAAAATGCAGTACGTTGCTGTGCATTCTATGATGGAGCGGTGAAAGACCACCAGCAGCTTCCCCACTTGGTTGTGCCTTTTTTCAGATTGCTGAGGTGTTTGCAGACCAAGAAAGGTCATCAGTTATGTAAAACAACAGTAGGGGGCACCCGGAATTGAACCAGGGACCTCTTGATCTGCAGTCAAATGCTCTACCACTGAGCTATACCCCCTTTCATACATGCTTAATGGGATTGGACTGGGACATGGTCTGCTGTGAGTTGAGCATGCCTATGTATGCTTGATCAAATCACTTATTGCACTGAATAATTTGTTTCATGACTAACAAATGCAACAGTGCAAGCAGTTATCAAAGTCAAATTTCAATAAATGTATGACTTGTGTTACCTTCTTACACAGGATGGATTCTATTTTGGAGGATTGCTGTTGCAGTTACATAAAGTAAAAAAAAAGTAAAAAAAAAAAAAGTATTGTCAGCTTCAACACATTCATCTAAAGTAAATTCTGCCCAACTGACAGTCCACATTTAGTGCATATGCGAGTTAATAGTTCTGATAACAGATGGGTTGGGATAAACTCCTGAAAATGTTGGAACTCACCTTGATGGTGTTATTGCCCTTATAATGCGATGAGAGCAGGAGCAGGTAATACCTGCTGTGCAACAAGGGTGCCACACCGAAATGCAGTTACTGTGATGGAACGGTGAATGGCCACCAGCAGTTTCCCCTCTTGGTTGTGTCTTTTTTGTCAGATTGCTGAGGTGTTTGCAGACCAAGAGAGGTCATCAGTTATGTAAAACAACAGCAGGGGGCACCCGGAATTGAACCAGGGACCTCTTGATCTGCAGTCAAATGCTCTACCACTGAGCTATACCCCCTGGCCACATACACCATAGGAGCTAGGCAGTACGATACTTCAAGTACAATCAGTATAATATCTCAAGAATTATTTAAAATATCCTGTTACTAATAATAACAAAAATAATTGTTTTACATTACAACTTTTAAACCTTGAAAGAGCACATTCGTGTTTAGGTGATACCTGACAATCTACAACTTTTGCAAAGTTGCAAATAATGTTAAACCTTCTGTACAAATGTATAGTGATGGGAACCCCCTGCAATACTAATGAGCCCTGACTAATCAAACACAGAGTTAAAAAGTGTCCTGTCATACTTTCTCTTTTAGGAATACTGGGGTTTCTCATCACTATACGTTTGTACAGCCAACATTAGTTGCAACTTGTTGCAGAAGTTGATTTGTAAATTTTCAAGTATTATCTAACACGAATGTGCGCTTTCAAGGTTTAAAAGAACAAAACAATTATTGTTGTTATTATTATTAGTATTATTAGTATTCGTTTTTATTATTTAATGTCTTCCGGTAATTCAAGGATATATAAACTTTTATTTTGAAAAACACCTCTGCGCTGGCCTTATTTTGAAATTGGTTGTCGTTTATTCTTCTACGCATTAATTTCTTTATAGTCTGTATATATCTAACGTATGTTTGTCCTGAAAACACACAGTTGGATTTAGATAAATCCTGTTATCATCTTTATAACACAGCTGATGTAAAACTGATGAGCTACTGTCGTTTTTTAAGCTGCAGCCCTGCACAACACGTCTAATGGAGCTAAAGTGAGGATATACAGTAAGAATGATCACAAGGCATTGACTACTGAACACAATCTCCTGTTAAGATTTTTATTGCCCCCTAAATGCAAAGGATTAACTAAACATTGAGTGTTTAAGGTAAGAGAATTATGTAATTTAATAAATGCATGGAAGCAGGCAGCTAAAAATGTCCTATGAGCTATAGAATAAACCCTCATGACTGAACATACGAAGTAGTTTAGGTTTATTTTAATATTATAAAAAATTGTGTTTTCGTTTTTAAATCACATGTTGAGGAAATAAACTTTTAGTTTTCCGTTTTTATTTAAGTATTGTTTTTAGTCTACTGGATTTTGAGACCAAAGAACAGGTACATCAAACGATTAGTCTGGGTAATGACGGGAGAAAAAAATGTATGATATATTTAGGCTAGTAAATACTACGTTTTTTAAATACCTTGTAAATATGTCTAATTTTATAAGTGATTGAATCTTTATGATGCTCAAACCCGAACAGGTGATGCGCGAGAAGATGAAAGTTAACTCGGTGAAGTCAAGAAAGTTAACCAAGAAAAAGAAAACAACCAAACGACGGCAAAATGCCAGCGGGGATGGCGTCAAAATTTCCACGCATAAAACCAAGACATCCAAACAAACTCAGGACTGTAGTATGGGCTCAGGGGAACCGCAAGATTTGGAAGTCCTAACAGTGCCATCACAGCAACAAATAAATCTGCAACCTCTTTCTCCTGATTTTAGAGCAGTCATTCCAAAGACAGAACCAAACTGTTTTCCCTTAAACCCACCAAATGTTGAAGTCAAAACCGAGTCTGATATTTTTGAAACATTACAGACAGAGTCTGACTGGAGTATGAAGAAGAAAAACGAAGAGAATCGGAATGAAGTCAAACAAGAGCCAGCAGATGAAAAGTCTATGGGTGATTTTGGCCAAGAGAAAAACACAGGTAATATATTGTTGCTTATCTCTCTATATACACATATATATGACCTATATGACCTCGGACAGTTAGTTATATTTGTTCATATTGAACAATTCAACTAACCAGTTTTGCGGAAAGCATTGTACAATAAAATCAATAACAAAAGAGAACATTGTTTGCACACATTTACAAAAAAACAAAAGTAGCACTTTCTTTTCTGCAGGCTTTTATAAGTTCATCTCATTGTGTCTCCACAGCTTCCAGCTCTCTGATTTTGCCATGCCCCTATTGCTCTGTGACTTTAACAGCGTTCTCATACCTTGACAAACACATCAAATGGTCCCATCAAAGTGAATATCTGGCCTGGGTGAAAAATCATAAAGTGTTTAATTGCTCTAAAATATCATCCGGGATGCTCAGCTGCTCCTCGTGTCACTATCGTTTCTTCTCTCAGAGGCAACTGGAGGCACACATTCGCAACATCCACCTCCCCAAGCCCAAACCCACCCGAAAACGCTACACCTGCCCGCAGTGTGATCTCAGCTTTGATTACATCGGTAATCTGAAAAACCATTGTCGCAAATGTCACGGTTTATCCACTGTGTTTAAAGATGGACATATAAGCTGTGCTAAATGCGGTAAAAGCTTTGATGGCGTGTGGGGTCTCGGACCACATCACTGTCATGATCCAGAGGAGGACAAGAAGGTGAAGGCTGGTTCGGATGGACCCATTTGCACGGACCGCTACTTGTGCAAAGTCTGTGGAAAGAACTTTCCTAAACTTCAGTCCCTGACCATACACAAGCGCATTCACACCGGCGAGAAGCCGTTTGTGTGTCAGGACTGTGGCCATAAATTCTGTGACAGGGGAAGCCTGCGGACGCACAGGATGATCCATACAGGGGTCAGGTCCTATAAGTGCCCTGAATGTGGCAAAGGCTTTGCCAGGATGGGTCACCTCACCTCTCATCTACGGACCCACACTGGGGAAAGACCTTACCCGTGCCCCCAATGCGGGATGACATTCAGCCACAGATCGACGGTCCGCATCCATCAGCGCGTTCACTCCAAGGAAAAATTGTTTTCTTGTCCCGACTGCGGTAAGACATTTTCTGCTATGAAGTATGTGAACGACCATCAAAAAGTGCACAACCTGGAGCGAAAGTATAAGTGCAAGATATGCACGAAGGCTTTTTTGCGGGAAGATGTGCTGAGAAATCACCTCCGCGCCCACACCGAAGAGCGGCCGTACCACTGCAACGCCTGCAGCAAGCGCTTCAAACGCATAGAGCACCTGAAAGTCCACCAGCGCATCCACACCGGAGAGAAACCTTACCGCTGCGAGGTGTGCGGCTCCAGCTTCACCCAGACCGGCGATCTGACCCGACACTTGAGAAGACACACAGGAGAGAAACCTTATGCCTGTTCGCACTGCGACCGGCGCTTTAGTGACTCGGGCGACCTGAGCAAGCACATGCGCAGTCACACGGGTTACAGGCCCCACCAGTGCACGGAATGCGGCAAAAGATTTACGACAACCCAGCATCTGAAGATACACTTTCGAACACACACTGGGGAGAAACCATACAGCTGCCCACGATGTCCTCGCACCTTCGCTCGTTCACACCATCTCTCTCTACACATGGAAAAACACCTGTGAGGATGACGGTGGAATCTTAAGTTTGGTTTTTGGAAATGGATTGAAATATCACATTGATTGAAATAAGGAATTGAGAATCGATTGGCTTTCATGTAACATCTCAGATAGAGTTACATTGGAATTGACTTCAGATATGCACTGCTTGTAGTTTGTTACTTTTCCCAGTCTGTTTGTCATGTAGTTATTTTTCATGGTAGACAGATGCAAACATTTAAGATATTAGCCAAATACAATGATCATTAAAAGCTTGTATTTAAACAAAGATGTAAATTCTAGACTGTTGTCTAGATACAGATACAGTAATGGTTGGAAGGTTTATGATGTCATCTGGTCATTGGGGATGTAACAGATATTTACAGTTGCATATGGCTTAAGACAATTCAAGTGCGATATATCAAGTAAATTCTTATATATGACATATTGTATATGTAATAGATTAATGAGTGTAAAGTTTATGGTGGTGATGGCTTATCTTAATCTAAAATATTTCCATCTAAATGCCTCGTTGCAGCTCTATGCCAAAGTATTATGTGCAAGATAATTTGTACAAATAATAGGTATAAGATCTTTATGATGGCTATCTACTGTAGCACTGAAATTGTGTTTCTAATATTAGAAAATTCTGTGTTAATCTGTAAGATATAAATTGCCATTTTACTGTGAACTACATGGACCTTTTACTGTAACACTTAGGGGTTTTTGTTTTTCAGTTTCAGTTTTAGCAACATCATTTTTGAAATGCGGAACTGGTTGTACTTTTCATTTGATCCTTAAATAAAGCAGGATTGCTGTTTTGTCTAAACCATAATCGTATTGTCTTTGCTGCAGTATTCTTCGTCGACACTGAAAGATCCCATGCGCCCAAATGTCGTCACGTTCTGTACAAACACTTAAAGCCAACAGATGGATCACTTGGTCGAAGGCCCAAACAGATCTGCCTCAGTCAATGTTGGTGGAATAGCTCTATTATTTTTATGTCTGCGATTACAAGACAGCATCATGACTGCTGCACTGACACAGATAACAAAGATGTATTTAGGGCTTAATAATATTGAGTTTACCTTTGTTTAAAGCTGGAATCAATACTTCTTAAAGCATGTCCATTTTTCATTTAGCAAGCCTGTTGTCTGAGAGCAGGGCTGGAGAGATGTATGGAGGGGAGAGTGTTTTAATTCTCTGTTGTAGTTGTAATAGCATTTGGTGATAGGGAGGCCAGCTACCCAACACAAAATGAATAGATTTTGAAAACTGAGACAGATAATGTGGCTATTTTTTCTCCTGATTTGCTGTTCTTACAGGGTGATGACAGAAATGACCGTTGGTGCAGCGGAAACAGGTATATGTACAACCATACACCTTTTGATATTTTGAATACACAATAGCATAACTGCAAATGCTAGTGCTGTAACTATATCTCTTGCTGAAAATGTTAATGTTGATAAATTGCTACGAAGATTTTAATTTGGTAGCAGTTCCTCCTTTGGGGCACCAGGGGGAAACAGATATCTGTCAAAGTGGGCTTTTGGGAATTAGAAAGGGCTTTGGTGGAATCTGTCTCTCTTGTGATTCTCCCTTCTCAGTGTGAGACAGCTTGCTGAGTTATTTTACAGAAACAAGTGATGCAGCCTTACGGTCTCTGATGTGTAAATATGTAGGTCTGTTTATGCTCTTTTGTCTCCATGTCCAATTATGATCATAATTCTCTGCCTCGTTTCGTGACCTTTTGTCTTAGTCCACATTTTATGCTAACAAAGGTGTTGTAAATTTGTTCTTTGTGACCAAACTTTGACCTGTAACATGTGATCTGTAAAAAGCATCAATGAAAAGTGCTAAAATTTGAACACTTAAGGTTTCATACATCATTTAGAGGCTGTTTTCTGACTCACCGTCCGTAGGATAGTTTAAAATTGAATTACTTCTATGTTGAATTAAATAAGAGGTCTCTTGTACCTTTTTCTCCCCCGTCTTCAATTTTTCGTATGTAGTCCCAGCAATCCAATTTTCTCCATATTTTCTCTCAATACGTTTGTTAATTTGGTGAAGGAACACACTGCTGGCTTTGGTGTGCTGGTGTCACAGTGTCGTCTCGCTGCTGTGGTTTTGGCGCTTGTTAGCCTCAGAGGTCAGTGTGTGGGAAGAGCCAGCGGCTTTTAGGGGCTTTGGGACGCCTGCTTCTGTGTCCCTTTGGGCTCAGCTGAGCCCAAATCCACTTCTCTCATTCATGAAGAGGTTACAACAGGGGTCAAATCACCATTTTTCCACTTGCTGCAAACAACACACAAGCCGTGTGCTGAAGACGGTTTGTGTAGGTGTAGGTGAAACTGTGTATTTTTGGTGTTTTGGTGTATTGTTTATTTGTTTGTTCTTGTAATGGTAGTTTCTTGGCATGTTTGAGTGCACGAAAAGTGCCCAAAAGCTGCAGGCGGACAAAAGACGGAGATACTTAGAGTTTTACCTCAGAGATGTTAAGGGGAGCCGGTTAGCACAGAAAGCGAGTAGGGTCAGTGCTGTCAAACTCAGAATGAGGAGCTTATCGTTTTTGATTAGCAGCACTGTGCGTGCAATTGCAGGCTGGACCTTTTCTCTGTTGTGCAGCTCCTTGTAGCCTCGCTTCTTGAGCCCCGCTGCCTCAAATCAACAATCCATAACTGCCTCTTTTTCTCTTGCTGTGCTCCTTTCTTCTCCTTTTTACTTCTCCTCCCCGGTCCGCCCCTGTCCTAACCTTTGGCTCTGGGTGTCTGTTTAGCACAGGGATAGAGATGTGGAGGGTGAGGGAGACTGACAGTGTGCGCTCCCCTACTCAGTAAATATGAACTGCGCCCAACAGACAGCCTCATTTATCACAGGGGAAAGCGCGCAGGAGGGAAGGAGAGCGAGGGAAAAGGGATAACAGGCTTGGGCGAAGTGGTTTTGGCTAGCAGGAAGACAGTGTGGGGATGGGAGACAGAAGCGTGAGGAGGGAGGACAGGAGGAAGCGCAACAGGAGCGAGCAAGCAGGAAGAGAGAGGAGATGTGGTGTTTAAAGGAGTCAAATACTAGGATCATATGAATGAGCATGGAGAATGTAGTCCTGTTTTGTAAAACCGTGCTTAGGGGAGAAATGTAGTTTTAAATGTAGTTTAAATTGTAGTTTAAAATGTAGTTTTGTCAGTTGTATTACTTTCTATCACAGTTTAATATTCAAATATCCTGACTATAGCGACAGTGGTTCAACCGAACGCTTGAGTTTGGGGCGGGGCTGTATGTTTGATTGACCAATAGCTGATGGGGAGGGTGTGGGGAAAATCTCTTTGACAACAGTTATTATTTGTTATTTTGTTTGGTAATGGTAGTGGTGCAGAAATTACACACTAGTGTTTTAAAATCCAAAAGCACACTCGTAAAACAGTTTTTTTTATATTATTTAGAAAAAAAAGAGATACTGGAAAGTAAAGTATTATTTTTACAACATGAACACAAAAAGGATAAAGTGAGAGAGGATAGATAGGTTGAAGCTTTACCTGGTGTAGCTGTAAGGTTAACTAAATCTCATTTTGATCTGGATGAACTTATTGCGGATCACAACCTGTAATCTGGCTGTAAGTGTGGATCGTGATGACTTTGCCCTAGCAGATAAGACATTAATCCTCAGTGCTGAATTCTGGTACTGACCACAGAGACCAAAGGTGACTGATCTTAAGATACTGACTTTAAAATCATTATGCTTAGCACTCAGACTCTCCTGCACACAGCTGTAATTAAACATATAATTCAACCAATAATGATAATCCTGTTGTATTTATTCATTCTTATATTGTTCTACACCTATAGATTTTTAAAAAAAATGGTGATACTGCTCTTTATTATATACAGTGAAAGTGGATGCTATCAGTCCCTTATATGCATCTCTTTTGTGTTCCACAGAATAGACACGTTGTGCAGGTTTGGAATAACATGGGGTAAATAAATGATGACATCAATGTTGTGTTAACCCTCCAATTAAAGCAGAAAACGTAAACGTTCAAAACAGTTTATGATGATTATGGGATGTTGTTCAAAATGAGTCTGCAGCATTAGAGAATGCTGTGAATACGTGTAGGGTGACACGCGAACAAGAAATGTTTAATTTTACAATTTTATAGCTTTTGTTATTTGTAATTATGTGTAACATAAAATGTAAGACATTGATGGTCTTATTTACGTAGTTAAGACAAAATATGGCAAAGTGATTTAGTAGTTTTTCTAATCAGGCACTGAACTGAGCACCCATTGAAAGGGCTTTCAGCCAATGGAATTGCTTTGGGCTCTTAAAGGGACTCATCTGATTGGGCGGACCCAATTGTTCATAACACCATATGTGCCCTAATTGGGAAAAAGATACCATCATACATGAAGATACATGCACAGATTTTTAAGCTGTTTATATGAATAAGCATTAAGCTTTAG
>JAZGTI010015601.1:0-13300 GCA_036877585.1 Botia kubotai
CTATCATGAAAGGTATCATGATTTGCTGTTAACTTTGTGAAAGTGATAACGCTCATGCAATTGTTACGACAATCGTTTAAAGCGGACTAGACCTTAGATACATTTAGATATCACTTTTTTCGTCTCTTGATCCATGATCCCACGCCTTGTCAGAGGTGAATGATGAACTAATGTTGCTCTCATTGTCTCTTGGTTGTTAGAGAGAGGTTAACAGAGTATGTGCGCGAACACACAGACAGTTTATTACACGCACTGTAATTACGCCTGATAGCGCAAGAGCTATAGCGGCTCTGATAAAAGATTGCGCTCTGTCTTACTGCTTTCTAATGATGAACCTTACGCAGCTAATAACGGCGGCCCTTTGCCTTCATGTCTTATTCAGTGAAATCCTTTCCCCGCGCGCGGGTGGCCTTATTTTGTCATGTTTAAAGTAATGGGATGTCACTGGTGGAATTGTTGGGGAGTGAGCAATTATTACCGTCCCTGCACTTGCGCTGGAAAAATGCGTTCCCCAAACCTCATCCACACTACACACTGTAGTTATTTAGGCATCATGTAAATAAGCGCCTCTGGGGTTACCTCTGCGAGTATGGATATGATGATGACGATAATATAAACAACAGCACACTCTTTATTAAAAGAAATATAATTATATTTATTGCCAAAATCAGCCCGCTTGTTTGCGGGCCCGACTTTTCTTGCCTGGTCCTGCTGTCTGTTGGCGTGCTGACAGATTCTTTTATTCGTCTTCCCCGGATGTCAGCATTTCCGAAAACGAATTTTCGCCCAGACACTCGATGTAACGATCATATTCAGCTGTGATTCTGCGATTCTTGTTCCGATATCCAGATTAGATTTGTTGTTCATCGTTCATAACCCGTTTCCATTGTCTTTACGCATAATTCCCATTATCCTGCGCGAGTCAACGCGGCTTAATCTAATTCATCTCACGAAGAAAAAAATAAATTCTCACCACTGAACAGCAATAAATCAATTACCGACGGCTCATCTTACATACCCACCTCAACGGGCGTCCCACAATACAAGAAAACGTTCCCTTTCGTGGATAAATGTGGAAATATTGATTGTGTTGGAAAAAATATTCCTGAAGTTATGATCAGACATTTTCATAATGCTCAGTCCCCGGAGAGAACAGTCGCAGAAGGAAGGAGTCTCAGCGGGGATCCTATAACACAAACCCTTCGATAAAAGACATTTGGGCCTTTGCCTCCAATTCTACATTATCAGTATTATTGCAACTCGTCTTGTATGTACAGTAAACGCTGCGGGGAATACACAAGATAATCATTCGTGGCACTAAAGGCAAGCGCGGCATGTAGGCCGCCAAATAAGATCTTTCTTGTCTTGAGTCAAAAGTTAAGTTTAAGGTGACTTGTGGGAATAAACCGCCTCGAGGAAGTACGTGTGCTGTCCATGGTCCTGAAACGAACTGCGGTCAAGAATCGCGTAATGTGTAAACTTTATTTACTCCTCATATCGAATTAAAGTACATTCTGTTCAGAACATTTATAATAATAATAACCATTTAAATAAATAGATAAATAAATCTGACAAGTGTAAAGTGTAGATATTGGCATACATATGGCGTTTTTATCTGGCTAGCTGCACCTTTGCTGGTGACCGATGGTAGGTGACTTTCCATCGCTTGGACACTCGTCTCGTGCTCTGCGTTTAAATATTCTGCGCACTGAGCCGCAATATGCGATACGACTCGATACACTCCATCTGAAAAGTGCAATCGGGCAGCATTTTGCCCGCGAAAACAAGCAGTAAAGATCTAAGAGAGCCTCACAAGGTTGTCCGTGGTTAATATTTTATTAGGTAAATGTCCGGCCAAAAGAGGATGTTCAATGGTGAAAATAAATAGCATGGCATATTGAGTACAATAGCAGTACTCTTAAAATGAAGATTGGGTTGTAAGAATGGGGTTATATTTCACGTTGTGCTGAAAACCGCTTTCATTCTCTTTTCATGCATGAGAGACAAACGTTCAAATTTCCCTGCTGAGACCAATTCTATGTAAGACTCAAAGATCGTGTCTCACTGAGGCTGGACATGCACATCAAAGTCTAGTTTAGAAGTCTAGGTGGCTTAACCTAGTCCTTCTATTTCCTGTTCCTGTAGCTCAGTTGGTAGAGCGTGAATTCTATTCCCAGAGGACACATGTACTGACAAAATGTATAACTTGAATGTACTGTAAGTCGCTTTAGATAAAGGCGTCTGCCAAATGCGTAAATGTAAAAGTGTTTCTGAAAGAGCAAAGCGGCATTAAACTCATTCAGGGGGATCATGTCAAACCTCTACACGTCTTTTGGCACAGGATAGGTAGTATAGAAGTCATCCAAAACTGGTATAACCAAGCCATGCACAACAGAGATTACATTTCAGCCGCCAGGCTCATCCTTGAAGGGTGTCAGACAGTGACTGGCGATTGATAACATCATTTTCCACGTGATAGAAATGGCTCATCGAAACCAAAGACGAAAATGAAGAAAACGGGCGAAATCGATCTCCAAAAAGCGAACCTATTTGAGCGCAGGGTTAACAACCTCAACAGCACTTTTTTGCATGCGCGTTGTTTCTGAGTCTCATGTTGGACAGACAAAAATGACCCTAAAATAAAAATATTTATACTCGCTTTTTTCTGTCATTAAAGTAAAGCCTCTTACTTCAAAGCTTGTAAGCTATGACATCAGTTAGCGTGGCTACTTGAAAAATCTGCTCGCGGGGCGGGGGTGCAGCCGACGCACGTGCGCGGAATAGGCAAGGCAAGTTCGCAATTCTCTTGTCAAATCGATCGCTGCTCTGGAGGAGCGTGCGACGCGCAGTTATCACCGCAGACTTCCCCATCACTCACAGTCCCAGCGGTTCCGGGACGCGTGTGACGCGCGCCTCGCCTCGCGGGGACACAGCTGTTAATAACCTAACAAGCATGTCTGGAGCATTATAAGGTCATTAGTCTACTAACCCCCATATGGATTTACGCACGTCTTTTTGACATCCTAACGCTGGGTTTCGTTTATCTTTTCCTTCCCCTCTCATTCATTCTTCCACTGACGGTTGGCGGACAGATGCGCAAAATAATGGGCAAATTCCGTTTATGAACTCTCGGTTGCTTTCTCGCCTACCCGGGGTCCGTGCGATGGACATGCGGCTAGTGAGCTCGACCCGCTGTTTAAAGTCGAGCTTTGCTGGAGTGAGTAGAAAGTAAGCTCATTTAAACACTCGTCTTCCGGGCTGCTGTCGTACTTTGAAAGGAGAAGAATCCGCACGCTTTCGTGAACAGAGGTAAAACTGATTCTCATTTTCTCTGTTTGTTCGCTCTTGAGCTCAGATCATGACTTGTTTTTAAATGTAAACGATGTGGTTTGTTGTGATGTTAATGCAGTGTAATGCATATTAAGGTTCATAAAGGAAAAAAACTTTACACAGAAGGACGTGCGTGTATCCAATTTGCTCCAGCATCCCGAGAGCGCAAATATGCACTTTGTAATTAACCTTAAAGATAATTATCCAAAATGTACCAATGTCCCACGACCAAGGATGCGCTATTTAAACCACCATCAAGCTACGTTTGACCGTCGTCGTGCTGGCAAGTCGCACTTATCTAGTTTGTTGGAGTCGCTCGGTCCAGATCTGTCACTCATCTCGACTGAAGCTGTTTGAGCGGTAAATAAAGAGGTATAGCGCGTGAGGACAGCGTGCGCTTCAGGGTTAAATAAACGATCGGTCGGGGGTTCTGTGCTGCTTAGCGCCTATTGAACAATTATCAAGTCTGATTCGCTGATTTGGCGCTTTTAATGGCGCTTAAAACGATTTCGTAAAGATCTCAATATACAGAGACGCGCGGCTGAAGCGCAATGCACTCACAGCGTGTAACACTGGACCAGACGAACCAGCTGCGGTCAACCAGAATTCACAAAACCCGAAAGTGCATTTGTCTTATTCCGGAGGTGATATAGTACTAAGTAGAGCGGCTCTACAGGAGCCGTTTAGTCAAGTGTTGATCAGTTGAATGACTCTCTCTCTTGTGAGATTCGTCTGCCTTGACGCATTATAATTGGCAAGCCTCCCCAAAGCATGTAATTGCTCTTCATCTCCGTCTCCACCCCTTTCACCGACGAGCTCGCGTTCTCCACTGTTTGGCCATTTGTTCTCTCCACTAAATATTGAGAGCGGGTAATTATTTGCCCTTTGTTTCCCATCCTTCGTGGTGCCTCGCAGAGACAATTGTGTCATTAGTTCAGCAGAGGTTGGGGGAGAATGTAGAGCGACTTAATTCTCATCGACACTCACATTAAGAGCCAACAGCACAGCTGAGCCCAAGAACATTACTCAATGAAACCTAGGTGCTTAAGAAGCGGTACACATGTGTCTTTCTATCCTTCTATATTTTACCCTGTCTCTCCACCACACACACAGTCATCCCTTTCATTTGGGCCTTGCACAGTGTTCTCTTTGAGAGACAAGGAGAGAGAGAGAGAAGGTGACAAAGGGCATAAAGAGCACATCTGGGGTGCTGCCTGCCCGCCTGCAGTCAATTGGTTTTCCCTCTATTGATGTCAGTTCTGTTTTGGCATCAACTTCCAACCCACCTTCTGCATTGCTCACGGCACACCAAAACATCTGTCCTCTCTCTTCTCGTCTCTTCTCGTCTCTTCTATTCTCCTCTCCTCTCTTCTATTCTCTTCTTGTCTCTTCTCCTCTCTTCTCTTCTTGTCTCTTCTCCTCTCTTCTCTTCCCTTCTCTTCCCTTCTCTTCTCCTCTCTTCTCGTCTCATCTCGTCTCATCTTGTCTCATCTTGTCTCGTTTCCTCTCATTATGGGAGGTCTAGCACATTTTTGGAGTCATGCTCAAAAAAGAGGGTGGGATGGGGTGGGATTGAGAGGTGGAACATGTGGGTGGAAGGGAGGAAAGGAGGGATGCTTGAGGGGGATCTCTGATAGATAAGGCACGGGTTGTGAGCAGCTCAGCTGGACAGATCTGCTATCTGAGCTCTGAGCTGGCATTAGCCGATCCACTCTGTGCCGCTGTGATGGATAGATGCTCTTTCAACAGACAAGGTCCGGAGAGAAAGAGCGAGAGAGCTTATGTGTGAATAAGTGAGTGTGTGTGGAGGGGTGGGGGGTTATTAAAGAGATGGAGAGACAAGGAGGCAGTGATATAAATTGAAAGAGGTGAGAGAGAAATTAATGATGGAGTGAGAGATTCACTGGGAACAGAAGGCAGTGATGGGGAAAGTCTCTCATCTGTAAATGAGATTGTCCCTGATGGCCATTTTCTCTCCCAGTTCACTCATTCTTCTTCCCCTCACAAATCTCAATGCTCTGCTGGATGCAGGTCTCAATACGGGCCCCTGCGAGTGCTGACAGTGAAAAACAGCGATGCCGGAGGGAGCCGGGCCTCAGGAGACTCTCTCCTGTTCTCTCTATCCCTCTCACGCACTCATTGCGCGTCAGTCAGCCCTGAAACCTTAAAAACAAAGGAGGCATGAAGAGGCACATTAGTCAACAAAAAAGTTTAAAGGAAATAGTGTCAAAAGCTCAACACATAGAGAAAAAATACATCAAAGCAAGAAAAATGCTAATGGGAGCATGCGTTTGTTCATAGCACACAAATCTTAAACCAATACAATACTGTCAAGCATCAAGCAACTCTAGTGCATTGTGCATTTCTTGACTTGGATTCCAATTTAAATTTAAAGTATTGTGTGGAAGTGTAATATATATATATATATATATATATATATACATATAAACACACACACAAACTTTAAACTTAAAGTATTTCAACTTAACTCACATTTCTAAAAATACTAATTAAAAAAAGATAATTATTCAGTACAAAAAAGAAATTATGAACAATTTTAAGTTAGTCATAAATCTTGACAGTTCAAGGAAAAACACATCATTTGAGCTGAGAGAGATTAAATGTTTGTAAGAGGGTCCAACTTCACAGAACTAAACACTAATCATCCTAATGGTGACTTCAAATGAAAGACGTATTTACAATAAAACAACATTAATAATACTGAATAGAGCTATTTACAGCTGTTTACAGTCCCCATAAATTCCCAAGCATCCAATGACTAAGCATACATAATTATACAAGCACAGGGGCTTATGGGTATTCCCTACAGCCTGAATTTTATACTTAATTGTTTTGAGCAATTAAAACTTTAAAATCTTAATTTTTAAGGTTTTCAAGCCCAGTTATGATTTTAAAGGGCAATCTAGGACAATGTGATATACTGTAGTACTGTACTATGAAGTTCCATGGTGGCACATATCAAAGTCTATAGCATAATATTGCCATCTGACACTATTAATGTACTATGGTACTGCAGCAGAACTTTTTTTCAGGCCTACTGGCTGATATTATTCATTATCTCCTCCACTCTCTCTCTCTCTCACTGTCTTTTCATTTTCCTTTGACATACCCTTACAATTTTTACTGTCTGTCCTGATGGTATTAAATAGCATCTGAGCCCTTCTGTTTTCTGCAGTGAGTGACAGTTTGGATTGGTTTATTCCACTCAGAATGGATGACATCCATTTCAATGGGATTTGCTTTAAATAACAGGCTAAAGGATAAAGCTCCTCGGCTTTAGTACGGGATACGCTGAATACA
The DNA here is from genome assembly GCA_036877585.1 of Botia kubotai. Classification (NCBI taxonomy): domain Eukaryota; kingdom Metazoa; phylum Chordata; class Actinopteri; order Cypriniformes; family Botiidae; genus Botia; species Botia kubotai. The sequence continues at coordinate 6,652 of JAZGTI010015601.1, forward strand.
CAAGCACTTCTGTCTGGTCTGAGCATTGTCTGTGAGAGATTGTCTGTCAAATTTGAAATATGTTAAACAGTTACCACACTACAAACACACCAGCACTGCTGTGTTCAAAAACACATACAACACCTTTAACCCAGATAGAACATTATGACCCCAAGCCATTGTTTTACCTCTTTTAGTGGATTGGGTTGCTCTGGAGTAAGATGGAGCAGTCTTCAGTATTCAGGTTACAACTCTGAAGGAAAAAATAAGCCTTTTAAATGAGCAGCAGTTTTGTGGGCGGCTTTAAGTGCTTTTGTGGCCTGAGCAAATGGAACCAGAATGTTGCTTTGCAGTTGTGGAGATTCTCAATCAACTGACAACAATCTCTATCAATAAACCTGTTTTGTCTGTTCACTGGCTGGTATGAGCTTTCAAACCTAATGCAAGATTTGAAAGCTCAATAGGTTGAGTCTATAAACTGGATATCGAGTGTGTGTGTGTGTGTTGGAGTGAGCAACTTCACACCTCTTTCTGTGTCAGCTGACAGATGTTTGTGAGGGTTATGGTTAATCTAAAAGATTAAACAGCATTGTTATCTGTGTGTGATTAGCCAAAGCTCATATGCATAAGCGGTACACACATTCACGCGCTTTCCTCATTTTGTTCACTGCAATATTGCGCATCTCTGAGCGCTGCACTGTGTAAGGCATTGCGTTTAAGACATTAAGCCTGATTTATTGCAGCAATAAACCACTCGAGGCCACGTACATTCTTAGGCACGACATGAAGCGGAGTGTTCAAAACTCTTTTAACCTTGGCATAATATGATAAAATTCACCATGTTCAAAAACAGTTATATTAAATTATTAGTATATGATTATTATATATAATGATCAGAATAAACTGTTCTTCTACCAAGTAATACAGTCCATCAGTCTAAATGTAGACTGTTTACACTTACCTAGAAATGTACCCATATAATTCAGAAATGTCTGGTCATGTGTAGGCGTATCAGCATTGTACAACATATTCAAATGCAGCTCCTCCAATCAGAATTTAGAGCCTGTGAAAATGATTCTCTGTGGCAAGAAAGTTGCCACAAAAATTGGCAAACAAGTTTGATATTATTCTAATGACTGACACATATTATTGAAAATGGCGTATGATTAAACCTTTGATGAACAAAAAGAGCTTAGTAAGTCTACCTCAATATGTACAGTGGAATGAGGGTTATGGAATAAGCATACTTTACAGATTGCAAAGAAGTGTCTGAGATGGCATTTACAATTGCATAAGTAATGATTTGAGATTGTTTTACATATACAATTCTGAATATAAAGACATGAGATTAATGAAAATATGAAATGATACTTGAATATGAACCCACTTAAATGAAGTGAATGCTCTATCCTGATGACAACAGAGTATTAGGCTGCTCTTATGCTGCATTTTATTTACACACAACCAGTCCAGCATCAGAACTGCCTTCGACACTAGGGCAGTGAGGTGGATCAGAACAGGTGTCATGTAGTCTTCATGTGACATGACATCTTTAAATGAATTTTGAGCAGGCACAGAGCAGCTTTCACTTAGCTGTGTAAAGAAGTTCAAATATGCAAAATTTAGTACCCTAAAAGATTTTTGCATCCTATGATGTAACTTGGTTTGGGAAGGTATTTTTAGGACACTAGCTTTGGTTTTGTCGGTTGAGCTACTACACTCATGTTTGGATTTTTCACGGAAGTGCACAAAGTATGCAAATTCTATTCAAACCAATGTTGACGATGTTCTCACCAAAGATAATTTCACTATGCTGAAATTGGAACTTTGATTTGAGTGTGTGTGTGTGTGGAAAGGAGAATAAGTAGAAGGGGTTAGAAACCAGCGATCCTGAGGGAACACAGAAGTATGGTGTCACACTCCACAGCCCCACAGACAAATTAATTCACTTATTGATACCGTTGACACATCTCAGTGACTTTGTAAAATTAACAATTGATCACACTTGCTCTCTCAGTCTCTTTTTTTCGCTCTCCTCTTTTCTCTACCCGTCTGACTTTCCCCCTTTCTCCTTCGTCCACTCTCTTTGCACGCCCGGCACGTTCGGTCAGTATTATAATTACGCATCAGCCTGCAGGAGTCTGCTCATTAGTGATAGGGGGTGTGAGATAATCGGGACAGTGGCCGAGCTCAGCACGTCTTTGCAGGGATGAGGGCAAGGAGAGAGACCCCAACTCTGACAGTGGAGAACAACTGTCATTGATTGTTTAAATCCACATTGAAAAAGGACATAGGGTCACTGTCACCCACAAAATACTGGCGCAATAAAAAAGAGCAGTGCATTTATCAGAGAGCAAGCGAGTGAGCGAGAGAGAGAGAGGGGGGGGGTATGGACTTCACAGGCAGAGAAGGGTGACAACCTGTTCGTTTTTACTTAATTATAATTTGCTGTGCAATCAATGACATTTGCTTCCTTAATATGACCATCTAATTGGCTGTAGGACACGGATTTTAGATTAGAAGGCTGTGAATTGTTGGCTCGTGATAAACACATTCAGCATCCTATCTTCGCAGCGTGTATAATTAGACATTATACTAGATATTAGGTATTATCCTTAGATCCATGAACCATTATTTGTTGTTTTGAAATTTTGGTCGGAAGTTTGTTTTCTTTATTTTCTTCATCTGATAACATGGAAGTATGTATAGTCGATATATAGGTAATAAATGTAGCCCTAAAGAGAATATAACTGATAACAATATATAATTATTGTATGTTCATTTCTATTTACATTATTGCATTTGGCAGTACAACTTATAGTACATTCAGGTATGCATTTTTATCAGTATGTGTATTCCCTGGGATTCGAACCCATAACCTTTGCACTGCTAGCACAATGCTCTACCAACTTAGCTACAGGAACTGCAATTTGAATTGAAATATGAAGTTAACCTGTAGGGACCAGTTCTATTGGTTTCGGTCAAGTAGCACTTTGTTTTAAGTGTTTTGACATTTGATTAATCTTTTTCCATTGTTTATGATTTTAGTAATGAGGTCCAGTTTTGTAATAATATTAAATCAAACATTAAAAAAATGTTTATTTTATAATGCATGTAATGGAGTATTATGCTCATATCAGTAATTTTGTAATAGGCTAACCCTAATCATAACATTAAATTATGTAACGTTTAGAAGTGCATCAAGACATTATTTAGCTTTTTTTATGTTTTCTTTTACGTTTTTTTTTACACTTGTGTGAACATTTCTCAGTTGTTTCATTTCCTAAAGACCGTGTGTGTAGTTTCCTGTGTGTAACTACAGACAGATCACAGATAAACACACAAACAAAGTCCACAGAAGGAAAGTTTTGTTCACCAATGATTATATGAGCAGAATTCAAAAGCTAAACGAAGCAGTGAAGCATCTCGTTCTCTTAAAATTAGGTCATTATGGTGGTCATCATGGAGCTTGAACATCAGAGCAAAGCTAATTGGACAGTTAACAGTGTCTGGGTCGCCTCAAGACGCTCCCTTGAGAAGCAGCACCTCAGCAAATGAGAGCGTCGGCTTACAACCAACTTTACCTCTTATTCCACAGGCTTGAATTTTATGAGGAAAAAACACAGGTACTTTTTACATCGTAAGGCAAGCACACACGCATAAGCCCATGACATGAAAGACTCTGGTTACAGATAGTTCTTCTTACTGGGTCTGTGAGGAAATGGATGAGAAGAAAAAACGGTCTAGTGGAGTCATTAGATCTTGGGGACCACGACTGCAGTGTGAGCAACAGGCTATGAATGGGACTTAAGTGCAATGAGGATCAATTCTTCTGTAACGTTAACTCTGTTTTGACCCCTGTCATCATGTTACCCTTGAGCTAGATATAAAAACAGTGGTAAAGCCAGGACTGTGTAAGAGGCAACCGTATAAAACATCAGATACTGTCTGTAGTACAGAGTGTATGTGTTTTTAACCTGCAGCTTACAATTAGTTTGGGTTAAAATGCATCTTTCTTAACACCTCTGACATACATTTGTTACCTAAATACATTGTTTTTAAAACAATTCAAATGTGTGTGTGTGTGTTTGTGTGTGTGCGCACTAACTTTGTGTATTTGCTTTGTCAAAGTGTTTATCTTTCCCTAGTCTTGTAGATTAAATTTGGAAAGGAAATCATGTACAGCTCCAATAGTCTCTAAAATAATCGCACACACACACACACACACACACACACACACAAACAAGCCTGTAAAGACATTGAAATGAGCTGCTGTATGGTGCTGGGTGGTGAAATTGCCTGCTTATCTTCAGTAATATCAGCTGAGCGCGAGCTGATGTACTCATCTGCAAACAGACTGATACGGCCGGACCAGCGGCGCGGAAACCCCACATGTCCGTTCGGATTGGCTGTTTGAGCTTTACGCCGACCTCGCCTGCAGATATTCACAGACGTGAACACACACAGCCCAATATTACCTCTAGACGTGACAGTTCGGCAGGCTGGAAACGTTTCATTGCAATGGCAGATAAACGCAATGGAAGCCGTGGCCTCCCGTTGCATTTCAATATTGTGCATTTTTCCAGAAATACGAGATGCTTTTAAGAACTTCTTTTGGCCCCCACACAGTTTGGACTCATTTTTTGATGGGGACTTTCATCAGAGTTGTTTGGCACAGAGGTATTGTGCTACTCCGTATGAGTCCCCAAGCATGAAATGGTGTGTTTAGGATTGGGAAGGGTTTTGGAAATGGCTTTTGTGTGTGTTGGAGTAAGAAAGTGAGAGTATGTGAAAATGAGTGATAGACACATATGCAAAAAAAAGGAAGTTAAAGGAAGTTGATGACAACTGTGATACTCTGGGTGCAAGTTACCTATCGTCATTGACGCAAACACACACACAACATTACCCTTGGCTTTATATCGGATAATAATGGGAAAACTACTATCGTAATCAGTTTAATATATGTATGTTTTTCCTGCGGGTACTGAAGTTTATATTTGGGTGAAGTATAAAAATTCAGCATCTACTGTAGGTGATGATGTTTAAAGGGGAAAAGCAGCAACTGATTAAAGCTGAAAGTTATTTTTAAAATATAGATAACTTCTGTCCCAGCCTAATGTGCAGACTCAGCTGTACTGTAAACACTGTGAATCTGAGGTGCTTTTAAAACATTGCTCTGTTTGTTTTAAAAATCCTGCGCAGTACTACAGTCATTTTATCTTAAACAACGGTGAGACATTTGTTTTGGGACAGTGATTACTTTTGCAATTTGTTTGGTGTCACTAGAGGAACAGAAATTACACACTTCTGTCTTAGACTGGCAGTTTAATGTTCCCGCTGGCAAACATAGTTTCAACATAATTTCGCTGCTATGTGAACTCTGATGATTCCTTTCAGTTTGGTTGACACTTTAATTTTGGCTAAATAACCAGTTATCAATCAATCAGTATAGTTTTCCACAATTAGTTAAAAGTTTGGGATTTTTTAGTATGCAAGACTAATTCATCAAAAAGTCTAAAAGGTTTTTATTATCATCACCCAGCCAGGCATGTAATGCTGGACTCGTTTCGGTTCCCCCTATTTCTGAGAAACTCCGAAATTCAATTCACAAGTCACTGGTCAATTTAAATGACTCTGGCTAATGTGCAGTTGATGCTTCTCTTTCTTTATGACAGGAAAATGGGACAGGTATTCCACCGCGGGATTTGCGGCGCAGCGCGTCGCCTCACCTCCATGCGTGTTTATATTTAACGGTTCTGTTGCGAGATCATCAAATGCAGGGCGCAGTTCTTTATCTTAGTCAGAGGTGGCTTTCAGCCGTGGCATGTCAATGAAGTGTGTGTCTGTGTGTGTGCGCATGGCTGTGTGTTTGTGATTGAGGTTAAGCCAAATGCAAATCCAAGCAATTTCCAGACAGACCTTCCTAAGCAGACCGCCCCACTTCACATAATGATCAACTCTCTCTGTTTGGCTCAAGAGTTCTTCAGTTAATACACTGATAAATATCACACACAAGCACACACACACACACACACACACACACACACACACAAAATGGGCATATCGTCCCATGAGCAAACACAGGTGTATGTACATGACTTTAAAAGCAGAAGAGATGTTCTGGATTGGAGGGAGAATAATGTGGAATGCAGGAGATGGTGATTTACTATGTCATGACAGTAGACAGTAGTATGTGTGTGTGTGTGTGTGTAGCCCTTGTGTGGAGCAAGCAACAAACACTATTGGACAAGGTGATCTAACGAATGCGTTAGAACAGAAAGCTGTTAGTAATGCATGTTGTGGCTTTGCCTATGTAAAGAGAATGAGAAATGTGCTGCCTTCCTGTGGCTCAGCATGTCTAATCATCAGTCACACGCTTACACATGCTAATGCTGGATGTGCTAGTGGATGAGCAGTGTTTTATTAAAGCGCCGTGGCAAACACGCACTCGCACTTTATGAGTTTGTCACTCACTCAGATAATCAAAATAACTGCATGAGTCTGTGTTTGTCTGTGTGTGTGGACATGATATCACAACCTGATATCACAACCTACAGAGATTTAGCCAATCAAATCACAATTGTTCACCTTTGAACAATAAATCACTGAAAACGGTAATAATTACATTTCAAATATTATATTAATGTATATTAAATTATAATATAAA
>JAZGTI010015602.1:0-13300 GCA_036877585.1 Botia kubotai
TACTGTATGTTTCAGAAACTGAACAAATCAGAAGCCAAAGGGAAGATTCAAAGATATAATATAAGTGTCCAGGTGCAGAAGAAGGTGAACTCAATCACTGTAGACTCAAACATTATGAATCGAATCATCTGCTCAACTGACTCTTCTGTCTCAGTGTCTGCAGTGAACTCAAAGGGTCAATCACCTGCCAGATTCATTGAGCTACGCACTCCACGTAAGCATACAGCAGTACAACTAACTCATTTGCTGCTCGTCCATATAAACAGCAATGCAAAGATAACAGGAACAGAGAATTTGTAAATAGAGGCCAAGTATTAGTACTCCCAAACCAATTAATGTAGCCTACTCAGGTTTACCTAATTTTGAATTGGAACAAAAAGTGCTTAAGTGGTTTGCATGTGGTCCATAATGCAATTTTTTTTTGTTTGCAGGTTTAATTTTGGATATTGATACACATATTGTCTCAAATAATAGTATTGCCCTCTTCTGGTCAAAGCTTGCTATTGCAGGCCGTAGAACAGAGTATGTAGTGCATTGGTATCCGGTTGAAGTCAAAGGAAAGCTTCAGTGGATTAGAGTGCAGGATACCACAGCTCATATTTTAGGCAAGTTTGTAATGCTTCTATGGAATTATTTTACTATTAAACCAAAAATAGCATGTGAATGATTATTTGTAGTCATTGCTTGGTTGCTGGACTGTAATAGATGAACAAGTAATAATTGTCTCTCTTGTTATTGTTGTACATTTTTTCCTGATGCCTGCACAGGTCTCCGGCCAGCAGAATGCTATCAGGTAGCAGTTACCGCTCTGCGCTCAACAGGCCCTGTAATGGCCTCCATTAAAGGCATTTCCACATGGCAGTCAGGTTGGTGGCTTGGAGCTCTCTTTATCAGCATCTCTTTATTAATGCTTTAAAAATCAAAGGAGATTAAATCGGATCATATTGCTGATTCAGTTTCTGTCTGGGTGCTTCAGTGCTGCTGACTGCTCCCAATGTGTGTTCATGGTTTGCAGTGTGTGTGTTCTCAACTCACTACTCCAGTATTCAATCTAAAGAAAATCAGAAATTATGCTTTTAACATTCAGTCAAGTTTGCCATGTCTTAAATTCCTACCATTCCCAATTTTGTCATCTACCTACTGCCACTGAAACTCAAATGACTTTATTTTAAAACTCATTGAAGCTATTTTGAAAGTATTTAAACCCAGGTCCCCTCCGTTTTCAAAATTCAGTCCCGGAACAGGGCCCCATTCCCCAACTTCGTTGGAAAGAGAGCGAGAGCTTGCAGGTGAACTGGTCTAAAATCCCTCCAGAGAAGATCAGAGGCTGTTTAAAGAAATACAGCATCTACCTGAAGGATAAATTAAATGGAGCTATTAAACATTACAGTAAGGAACATGTTGTCTTTTATTAAAACAAGTAGTGCTTAATGGATAGATGTAAATATGTACCGTATAGGTGGAATCACGTAGTCCAGATATTTTGTTATGACATGTTTTCATAATTGGTGCTAATAAGAATGATAAAAACAGTGACGGATGGATTTCCTTGTTGTGGTGCTTGATTTTGGTTGTAGGTGTGGAGTATCCAAGCACACAGTTTACCCTCAGTGATCTCTCACCAGGACAGTGTTATCGCTTGTGGGTTACTGCCTGGACAGATGCTGGGGAGGGACCCAAAGGAACTGACCTTCCATTCTGCACACAACCAGACTGTACGTGTTTCTGTGTGTTTTAGCCCTAAATGATATGCACAATGCACACACTGAATAGCCCAAATCCCTTCTTTCAGCTCTGTAATTCAGCAGGTATGGTGCATGTCATGGGTCTGTAACCTTTTGGACTAGGCCTTCGTGATTTTGGCAAGGGAAAAATGTTTTTTGGACAGCATTCCAATCAACCAATCAGATTTGAGGGTAGGATTAGGATTCTAGGGATGTGTTATGTTTAGGGGCAGGATTTTTTTACATAAATTTTGTTCCAGGGTAAACAAACCCTGTTTTTCTCTCACTTGGCAAAATCACGCCGAGCTTTGGATTATGGAAAGCTAAACAGCAGATAAAGCCTAGCGACATCTTTTCAGATGATACTAAGCATTAGATATTGACTTTTCTTGGAGCTGAAGAAATATTACAGGTCCCTCAAGGTTCCAGGTATGCAATTGTCGGTATGTTTACAGACATTAATAATGTGGAAAAACATTTAAACCAACTCAGTTGTACGGACATTTGGTTTACACTGTGCAGTTAAAAATAAACACACATTTTTGGAATGTTGGCTTCCCCAATATAGCCAGATTTACTAAAATAATTTACTAAAATAAACAATAAAATGTAAATACATATTTTGCTCTGTTTTGCTCAGTACCATTACCCCTCCATGGTTTACTGACCTGTAATGACCTGCTGTATAGTGGCATTATTTGCTATCTGGATAGGCCCTCTTTCTATCTTTTTAATGTGAATTTTAATATGTTTCTTTTGCCCAGTTTAATAAGTGACTCATGGCCTTTTTCAGCTGTGAAACTGATGTCTCTAGTAATCATAGCTGGAGGAGCCATTCTTCTGATCTGCCTCATCCTTCTGTGCATCTGTCAGTTCTCTTCTGTCCAGAGAAAGTAAGAAACAACAGAATGTTTTGGATCTAACAGGCTTCATTTACATGGTGTAAATTACTGACTTTGTGTGTTTGTTGTTTTTCCAAAAGATTTCTGAACTGTTGCCAGTGCATGCTGCCCACAGCTATTCCAGATGCAGCAAATAGCAAATGTGCAAAGAGGTTTGTCATTGACCAGGTAAATGCGTGCAGATGTTGCTTTTCACTAAGTAGTGAGCCACCTACATAGACAGCATTTTTGGCACCATTTAAAATACTGTTTAGAGTTAAAGAAACATCTAACAATTTTCTCCCTTATATCTTTCCAAACTCAAACACGTTGACCATCACAATGTGGAAAGTTTGAATATTTGTGAATCAGAAATGTTACAGTGAGTTAAATTATGACATGAAATTTCAGCCTATTTCTCATTTGGCTTTAGAGACAAGCGTATGGGTTGTATGGATTACTATTATGGTGATTTTAGTATTGTTATTTTGTCCTTTTTGAACCCTTACTACCCTATGTCTTGTATGAAAAAGCATTCTCCTTCTGCGTTTAGCAAAAGAAAGTCACATAAGTTTGGAATGACAATGACACAGAGTGAGTGAATGATGACAGACATTTCCTGTTGAAACAAACAAATGAAGCACAGGGTAGAACAAGGGTACTTGTGAAAGTGAAAAGATAAACACCTAGATAGAATTGTTGGCCAGAAATGCTGTAAAAATCAGACACATTATTAAATCAACGATATATTGTTCTTTACCTGCAACCCCTTTACTGACTCCATGTAGGATGAAATGAAGTTCCACCCTCTCCAATGTGACTCCAGCATGTGTGAGGAACCAGACACTGTGGAGGTAGAGGAGGTCCCTTACCAATCCAGTTCCACCTGTACCTACATCAAAAGCTTCTCTCAAGAGTCCAGCTCCTCTGATGCCACCCAGATGACCAGGAGCACAGGCATCACTGAGGGTTACATCTCCACTGATGGAGCAATAAGTGGAGGAGAGGAGGAGGAAGATGATGAAGATAGGATTTTTGACAAATTCTTTTCATGCACGAACAGCCCGTTCCTAGAACCGTTGGTTTCAACAGATGGAAAGCTGACACTTGATGTAGTAAAAATAGACTGCAGCCAATTTCTGGATTGCACGTGACCACCCAAGGGCATTAAAATTTAACATCCACAATACACAGTTGCGGTTTCTGTGGCTGGAGCAGTCACAATACATTGTGTCCAATAAGACACCTGTTTTGAATCCCAGCCAATCCAGACAAGCCCAGACTCAGGCTGGACATTTTAATAACATTTTATGGCTGTGTTGTTGCTTGATTGCACATCTTACGGAAAGCCATAGATCTGAGGGCCTGCCCATGGATTAAGTTCTCTACACGATTCCCTATAGGCAGTAGGGTGTAACAAAAGCACGTCTGAGTCTACATGCTCCAACAAGGTTGCTCCGTAGTTCCAACCCTAATTAAGCACCTGAACCTGCTAATCAAGTTATTTGGGACTGCTAGAAACGTCCAGGCAGGTGTGTTGGAGTAAGTTGGACCTACGTTCTGCAGGTCTGTAGACCTCTAGAAAGATGGATTGGAGACCCCTGCTTAGAGAACACATGGCCTGTCGTAATTATGTACCTCTTTGTGCTGATTGTATAACAAACTTCACGGCTGTGAGAAATGAAGAGTAAGGATAATAAACCAATGAAAAGTTTTAGGACATTATACAGACAACCATTCTCTCCACTACAACACTCAGCAGCACTGTCCAAAACTACCATTTAACCACTCAATATAGTACAATGTAGTAATATGGTACCAGAAATATTTCCTTTCTTTTCTTCTTTTAAATGGTACACAACAACATACACACACTATAAATGTCTATAAACAAACCTTTTTACCAATCATAGTACACCGCTGTTACATTTCCCTAGGAAAATGTTAGCGCTTACTTGTAACAGAACACCTTTCCAAATAAAGCTTGGAAAATTTTACGTTCACAGTAGAAACAGATGAGGTACAATGTGTTTATACCTAAAATTAGGTGCATGAGCAATAATAATAAAATTTGCCTTGGCAACCATTATTTTCAATGCCTTTAGCCAAAGCTCATTTTTTAAACCCCATCAATGACACCATTTTTGTCCAGAACTACATTTTTTTACACCACTTTAGCATGGATTGCTATTTTCGTGGCAGGAATAGTTAATCTGCACACAAGTTGGGAATGGGGAAATTAGCATGTCCAAATTTACTTCGCACAAGCCTTTCGATTGGGAAAGAAAACCAGAGTACCTGGGGGAAACACACATTAAAACAGAGAAAATGCAAACGCCACACAGAAAGACCCCTGGGTTCGAACTAGGGAACTTCTTGCTGAGGCAACAGTGCTGTTAATAACCAACACTTCAAAATGTAACCTTGTCCAGCATTAAAACAAACAAAATCATAAGTTAAAAACTGTTACATCTTTGGTACAAGTTAAAGTCCACACAACAACTCGGTATGAATCGACCATCTTTTAATTATTGACAGAGGTCTAATAGCAGGGTTGAAATTCACACGATCATAGCACTCAGTTGTTCCACACTGTACAACATTGGTGTTTCTTTCAGATCAAATATGCAGCATAGCACTACTGAAATAAGCAATGGGGCAGAAAGAAAGTCAAATGTCATTAACAGAATTTATCTTTAACCTGGCTCACATTTCGGTAAACAGGAGTGCAGTGTGTAAACGTGGTTACTTATATGCTAATTAAATGAATACAATACTATCCTGAGTTACAAAAGTTAATGGCGTCAAAAGAGGCCATATTAAACGTTACAGTGGTCATTCGATAAAAGACACTTTTTGTGGCGAGTGCAACTCAACCATCTGAACCAAACCTTGGCATAAAGGTATAAATCAAAAATTTTACATTTCATCAAAAAGATTTCAGATTTGATGCTGATTTAAACTGTTAACATTTCCTTTGGTGATGCAGTAACCTAACAAAAATTTAACGTAGATATTACGCTCGTGAATAATTCCTAAAATGGGCTGCCTTGTTTTGAGGCATTTGTTTGTAAAGCAAGAAAGCTAAGTGACACCATAAGCTAAACTGGTGGCTTCACACCTATTTTTTGGAAATGCATATTTTCAAGCAGCAGTACAAAAAGTATCCATGAACAATGTATAATTTCTGAAGAAAAAAAAAGAAAAACAACAAAAGAAACACTGTATGAAAACATCCCTGCTATCTTGTTTCTAAATACAAAACCTCAACCAATAATCTGCTTCAGAATAGCAAGAAGTCCTTTCTTTTCTTTTTTTATTTTTAAAATGTTTCCACTTTTTTCTAAAACGGATAAAATTCAGTCCTCAGGGGTGAATGGCATTGATGACAGTCTTCCATCATTTCATCTGCTAAAAGATCCATTAGCATGCAAGCCTTGTAGACAAGTGACCCTCCTGGGTGAATAAGCACCGCCAGGGCAGCTTAAGCCAGGGCTGGAAAAGCCTCTGGATCATCCACGTTAGGGACAGATCCTCCACTTGCCTGAAAGAAGCAGATATAGAAATAAAGGCCATTTATGAACACCTCATACAGACATTCAATGCAGAGCACTTGAATGCCAATCGCGTGTGACAATTACAGAAAACTAGCAGCTCTATTGTCCAGCCCAAAAATGTATCAACCAGGAACTAGCTTGACTAATCAGTAAACCGTTTTATCAACAAACTGTATTTTTAAATTCATGCGAGGTCACTTTCTACAGACTGGGCAGGCAGCAGTATAAGCATATTGCATTTAATTTCAAAGACACTTCTCAATGAGTAAATCTGCATTTCATGGTACAAATTTCCATAACCTGCACAAATAAAAAGGCCTTCCAAATAGACTCTACCTTGTCTGGCCTGCGTTCACGAGGTGGTCTAGTGGCACCGGCACCAGCCCCACGACCTCCTCTGCCACCTCGTGGACCTCCACGGCCACGACCTGGGCGGCCCAGGTCACCGAAGTTAATCTCCAGCTGGGACGTGATGTCATTAGCGGGCTTGCGGAAGTGGTGATCCCCAGAGGCATCATCAGCAGAGGCCTGCAGGAGGCAACACAAATGATTATCAGCTACTGAAAACATAAACCTGCACAGCTCAAACATTGTTGTTTTACATACATCTTCAGCCTTAGACTTATGCAGAACGTATCCTTTATTCCAATCGGCTCCTTCATTGGCCTTGCGGATGTTGAATTCCACCTTGGCTCTCTCTTTGTCCTGCTGGGCTTTCCATTCATCTAGAGTCATCTCCTTAGCACCTTCTTCTTTAGCCTCTTCATTCTCCCTGTGAGAGCATCACATTATATGATGAGTTACTTGCTTTCAATTTGTTCATCCAGAAAAAAAATTTCAAATAGTCGATAGGAAGAATAAAGTTTGTCCTTTTACTACTGAAAGCATCAATAGCAGGAACGCTCCTAAATCTATTTTTGTAGCATATGCTAATTTTAGAAGCAGCAAATGGTAAGCAATAACTCAGCAGTGTCATGCTAATTAAGAGCCGAAGTGTACACACTTGTTCTCCGAGTCAGCAGGTGGGTGCTCCTCTCCCTCAGGGTTGTCTTCAGTAACATTAGATTGGTCAAGCTCACTGCAATAGGGAAGAAAAAATGCATTGAATTTCAAAAATTAAGCGATATACTAGGTTTGAACGCTTTGCTAAACAAATTGGAATAAGTTTGAAAACACAATTCATCTGTTTCAAACATAAACATTAAATAATTTAAGATAGACATACTGTCTGTTGTTTCACTAACCTCAAATCATCCTTAACCGTGCCCCAGTTATGAGATCCACTCCCTCCACGTTTTTCTTCTGCTTTCAGACTGCTGAAACAAAAAATAACACTTAGCTTTGACGAGTCACTGATGAGCTCCATTATTAAGCATCACTACAGAGAACACCATTTGAGCCGATAAATGGGTGCAAATGACTTACGATCGGTCGCTGCCACTGTGTCTGTCGAACTCGCGTTTGCCGCGTGAGTCAAAGCCATCATTCCTGCCGACACCTCTGCCCCGGCCTCCACGCCCTCCTCTGGCACCTCCTCGCCCCCGGAACGGCCTGTCACCAGCAGCCCTGTAATTTTCAGACTCTTTATTTAGTAATGAGTTCAAATTTTAAAAATAGCAAATAAAAATTTAACTAAATGGGAAACCGAAAGAGATCAAAGTTTATAATTGCTGATGCATTATATATTTTGAATGCATACTCGAAAACATCAACTTTCAACTTTGGGTATTACCACATAAAAAAGGTCAACTGACTCACTTCTCAACAGAGAATTCTCCACCCTCAGCAGGCTTATTGTCAGTGGGTTTGTCAAAGCGTCGTTCACGTGGTGGCCTCCTGTCAGGCCGTCTGTCTGCTGGGGGACGAACCTCCCCCTGACCCCCCTGCTGCTGCTGCTGGGACCCTGCCTGACCCTGCTGCTCCGGCTTGCGGCCCATTTTTCTCATGCCTTTTAAAGACACACAACAATAAATAAATTAGGTTCATTCACAAATATTTACAACACCATAACATATATGTATTAGTCAGTTTAAATTGGTTTCAATTTATGTTGCCAACAAACAATTGACGCGGGCGTCAATAATGGTTTGGTCTTCTTTGTGATTGACAAATCCCACCTTCCACTTACCGAAATAGACTCTCGCGCGCACCCCTACAACTGATCACGCGCCTTAGGCCCCGCCCCCCGGCGCACCTGTTCGAACCCGCTGTCTACTCTCATCCAGATCACTCAAAACAGGGCGACGGACGCCCGACAAAAAAAACTTTTTGCAATTTCTGACAACCCTTTGGCCTTTTCTGTGTGAAAGGGGATTGCTACATTATACCTTGTGTTAAAGTACGTATTAAAGTTTAGATAATGCTTGGTAATTGCACAAATACCAAAAGAATTCACACGGGAATTAAAAACAATGTCAGACACTAAGATAAGGTTATTGGATGGGAGTGACATGTTTGATAAGACAAACCCTCAGTTACTTAAAACACGAGGTTGCGCTATTATGCTGGAGCTCTGAGCAACGTGCTTTGCCTTCAGTGTTTTTCATGTACTGTGTGACAGAGGGCTATATATTCTGTCTGTCACTACACAGTCTCTTTGTACTAAATGCCTAATTTCCTGATCAGACGGTGAAAAGCACCTGCACTGGGCCTTCACATCGCACATCTAATAAACGATTATGCAGCAACAGGTCGCACTACGTGCGTCACTTTGAAACAACATAAGGAGATAATAAAAAGCATTTATTTAGAGTACAAAGTTGTTGGGATGGTAAGCAGTTTACTAACAATAGTCATGTGCGTGACCTCATGTCTGTTAGCAGTGCCTTTTTGCAGACCGATCGCTAATGAAAAGCGTACAGAAAATCCCCGTTTGATTCAAGCAACATTTACCTTCTTTCTTGAGAGGGACGGGAGCCGGCGTCTCCTCTTTCTTGTCGGTAGCTGGGATTTTTCTGTCTTTCTGTGACTCTTTTTTAGGCTGCTTTGTAGCCTGCGCGGCGGACTTGGCGGCACCGTGAACGATCGCCTCCTTCTTTTTCTGTTCTGCCTGCTTTAACACCTCAAACGGATCCTCTTCGTCATCAAATAGCTGGTCGAACCGATTGGTTACGACACAGCCGTAACCTTCTTGCATATGTACGGGCATGATGGCGCCCTTTCAGCAGGATTCTCCTCCGATTCTACGGGGCTTGGGTAAGCACTTCGCTGCAAGTTGCCGCAAGATGGCTGGGAATAACTCGCGCTTCTCTTCCGGCGTGAAAGACATCCGGGACCCTGATCGCAAAGTCGTATGGGACATGTAGTTACACATGCCTCAGAAAGAACACGACCCAATAAAAACATTTGTCAGTGTCTGTTAATCATATACAGACTGAGCCAAGTTATATGACAACATAATTGAAAAGCATGCAATACAAGCAGCCCAAAATAACATCAAAGCAATCACTTAAGTGTAACAAGTGTAATAAGTTGAATGTTTGGATTCCCTGTAAGTTGTAGGTCTACACTGTTAGCTAAATACGAAGTAATGTAGGCTAGTTAAAATCCTAGGTAAAGTTTACTCAAAGGCAGCACTGAGAACAATTTTCATGTAGCCACAGTCAGATAAAGCCACACAAAATAGTCTACACATGTTATTGCTCCTTAAGACATTTCAAAGTTAAAGATGCTTATTTTTATTTTATTTTTTACAGTACTTTAGGCACTGTTGTCTCTTTAGCCACACGCAGGAACTGGCAACAGACCAGATTTATAATTATATAATTTATAATTATATATAAAATTTAGAATTATACAATACAATGTTATATTTGTCTAATTATTTGACAAGGTACTGTTGCATGTTGTGCTTTATGACATAGATCACTTTATATTTGAATAACAAAATACTTAAAAGATACACCCGTGAACCCATATCCAGGTAAATGTAGCATTTGAATGGTGCTAAAACAAATAATTTGAGTGGTTAAATGTCTTCTACAAAAAAAATTCTACAAGACAATTCAGGTTTTTACATCTGCTGTCACAGTAATAACTGTTTACCCGTTCTATTATGTCTGTGCGACCAAAAACAGCTAAACTTATTTACAAACCACAGAACATCAACATCAATTAAACATCAATTAAAGTATGATGTTTCTTTATTAACAGGGAGAAAAACATCTCTTTGAACTGACAATGTGGTACCATCAGTAGCTTCAATCAATCTCTCCTCTACAATGTATTTTTCTGGTTTGCTGAACAAATTAGTGATACAACCTCACTTTATATTATTTTTGTGCCATTCCTTATCTACATATGTATATATATATATATATATATATATACACACTATAATGCCAAAAGTATTGGCTCATCTGTCATTTGACGCATATGAACTTTAGTGACATCCCATTGTTAATACATAGGGTTTAAAATTACGTGGACCCACCCTTTGCAGCTATAACAGCTTCAACTCTTCTGGGAAGACTTTCCACAAGTTCATGTTAAGTACGAATGCATTACAATGTGAACATATAACATATGCTAATGAATGTGCCAAAGACGACATTGGATTAACAGCTGTGAAACACACCCAAACCATAACCTGACAGAACGAATAAAAACGCAATGCCTAGAAATGTTGCAGTCTATATTTTAGATCATGACTTACTATAAAAACTTGAAATTTTTGACCAAGATAAGCATTATAAACAGAGGAGAGAGGCAGCGATTTAAGCAATTGTCAGTTCTGACCTTGCATGCCTGGGTGTAATTGTTTTAATGCCCAGAGGTTAAACTGTGGTATTTAGCCATTGGGTCCAATGATTCAATGGTTTGGGAGTGTGTTTATGGGAATTTTTGACCATTCTTCCAAAGCGCATTTGTGAGGTTAGATACTGATGTTGGATGAAAAGGCCTGGCTCACAGTCTTCGCTCTAATTCATCCCAAAGGTGTTCTAGTGGGTTGAGGTCAGGACTCTGTGCAAGCCAGTCAAGTTCTTCCACAACTAACTCGCTAATCCATGTCTTTATGGACCTTGCTTTGTGCACTGGTGCACAGTTATGGAACAGGAAGGGGCCATACTCAAACTGTTTCCACAAAGTTGGGAGCATGGAATTGTCCAAAATCTCTTGGTATGCTGAAGCATTCAGAGTTCCTTTCACTTAAACTAAGGGGCCAAGCCCAGCTCCTGAGAAACAACCCCACACCATAATCCCCCCTCCACCAAACTTCACAGCTGACACAATGCAGTCAGACAAGTACCATTCTCCTGGCAACCGCCACACCTAGACTCGTCCATCAGATTGCCAGATGGAGAAGCGTGATTCGTCACTCCAGAGAATGTGTCTCCACTGCTCTAGAGTCCAGTGGTGGGTGTGCTTTACACCACTGCATCCGACACTTTGTATTGCACTTGGTGATGTATGGCTTGGATGCAGCTGCTTGACCATTAAAACCCATTCCATGAAGCTTTCTACGCACTGTTCTTGAGCAAATCTGAAGGCCACATGAACTTTGGAGGTCTGTAGCGACTGACTCTGCAGAAAGTTGGTGACCTCTGCGCACTATGCGCTTCAGCATCCACTCTGTCATTTTATGTCATTTTATAACATATGCTAATGAATGTGACAGAACGAATAAAAACTTGATGCCTAGAAATGTCACAGTCTATATTTTAGATCATGAATTACTATAAAAACTTGAAATTTTTGACCAAGATAAGCATTATAAACAGAGGAGAAAGGCAGCTATTTAAGCAATTGCCAGTTCTGACCTTGCATGCCTGGGTGTAATTGTTTCAAAGCCCAAAGGTCAAACTGTGGTATTTAGCCATTGGGTCCAATGATTCAGGTTTCTGCATGAACAGCCAAAACTGTAATGAAAAACAATAGATGAAAACTGAGACTAGGAAAAAAAAGATACGATGTTCTGACAACCATAAATAAGTCTTACTAATTTCTGCACATTTTGGGTGGTTTGACACATACCAGTCTGCCCCATTATAAGGAATAAGGGTGAAAGCATTGGCGAATATTCATATCTAATAAGACAGGACACACAATGGGTTCGAAGACATAAATTGTGACCTAAACGAACACTGAATGTATGTTTGTTGAAGGTCAAATCAACGATAGGTCTCTGTGTGGCTTTTCTGATCTACCATGTAGCTGATATACACAAAAGTTAAATACATAAAATATTAAGTTATTAATTTGATGTTAAGAGTTGCTCTGAAGAAAATGAAAAGATTTGGCAAGAATATTGTGACAGTACTTTGACAAGCCCCAAACTAAACTGCTGACAAATTCAATCAAAACATAGAAAGTCTGCATGTGCAAATGAAAAACAGAGGGCAACAAGACTAGAAACACAAGCCATCACGCACTCCCTCAGCTGATGCTGTTTCAGCAGAAAATCGATACGTCTTGTCTGACCTCAGAGAAATCAGCGTGTCATATCTACTGCAACTTTAATGGCAGAGCCACTTAAGCCCCAATAGCTGCACTGTATGAAGAGGCACGCAGAGAGGGGCTTCCAATGCAACTGACCAGATACATACCAATGAATGAGCTTTTAAATGAGCAAACAAGAACACTTTACAAGGTTAATACAGGGTTGCAGAGACTCTGAAATAACTCCAGCAACAGTGACGTTCAGATGAATTATTAAGAAGGGCAGCTGCCAGGGAACAAGCTGTTGAACAACAGTGGAATTAATTCTGTGACATTTATGTGCGGATAAAATACGGTGGAAATCATAAGGCATGTGATTTATTTGATAGTGAATTTCATGGAAAACAGAGAAATATTGTAAGCATATGATGTCTAATACCACAGGAATATTATAGAATGGTAAAAGGCACATTAGTTCCCCAAGATGTGTTCCCAATGATGTGGGCTAAAAAACAAACTATCTTTGATATCTTCTGGTAATTTACCAGAAGGAAATGACCTAACAGATTAGTGGCAAACACCTCCTGCAAACTAATGGGTGTGACCTTATCTTCCTGGTTCAGAAGACCCCCACCCATGGCAAACATATGGACCACATTACTGTGAGGTAGACCAACATAATTTACTATATGACAGACAATGATTTTGAAGTTACTATGAAGCTAATGGAGCAGTCTGTCACACAGCACGTTGCTATATA
>JAZGTI010015603.1:2796-13299 GCA_036877585.1 Botia kubotai
GACGATAGTCCATTAGCATATTAGTAATAGTGTGTCTACTGACTACAGACATTCCACCGACTATAAATAACTATGCAATTATGTCAACTTATTCTACTAACCCTAACCTAACAATCTACTTATACTCCAATAAGACTTAATATTTAATAATCATAGTCAATCATATTTAAAATTGTATAAAAAAACAAGGCAGATGTTTCATGCTAGAACAAGCTAAATGAAGGGACAGTGTTTTAACTGCAGTCCATCTACATGTACATTAATATTAGGTATAGAACTGGAAATGACAAATATTATGCAGAAATACATAGCACTTATTGTTTTGCGAGACAGGGTTCACATTTTAGAACAGTACTAGGTATACAAGTTCAAAGCGATGCCTACAAAATTGTAAATATTAGTTAAACACCAGTTACAAAAATTATTACAAACACACAAAAGCCCAAAGTTGTTTTTCACAAAATCACAAATATGATTAACGTTAATTCAGTTCAATTAATTATTTAAAAAAATATAATAATGCAATAATAATTGATGCAATTAATCATGCCTCTCATCCATATGTAAATTATGTAATGAGGCCTTTTCCATTGGAGCAAATCCAATTTGCTCTACAATAATTCAGATGGAACGCAAGAGCACATTCTAGGTAAGCGGTAAGAAATCTTGACAAGACTTCATATCTTCATTTTCAGTGTATTCACTACTGGAGGCATTTTAGAAAACATTTGCGGGAAGCTTTATTAAAATCAAGCAGCAAATGAATAAACAAGCCAAAGGTCAAACAGGTTTACCCAAACAAAGTCCAGGAAACATCTGTAAAAGGAATATACAGTCCAACAGTTCAACAAATACAAAACAGTGATCCAGAAATAATAATCCAAAAATCAAGTCAACACCATGAAAAATGAAAAACTATTAGTATGCAGGTGAACTGGCAATACCTAGCAAAGATGGTTATGTGAGCATTACATTTTCTACTAACAGGAAGTGGAACTATAATTCTAGTAACAGCTCCCTGTGGTGGAGGGATGAATGGTTCATGGATTGAGATGTTACAGTATTTTCCCCCTCTAGGAACACCTCCAGGTGTTCTTTTCTTGAGCTGACCCCTGGGTCTGGGAGCTGGTCGATCAGGATGAACACAGTTAAAGTCTCTGATTACTGAAGGATCCAAGACGTTTGCGGATACCCATGACCTCTCCCCTGATCCATATCCCTCCCAGTCCATAAGATATTTCATCTGGTTATCTCTTTTTCTAGAGTTTATGATTTTTTTTTATCAGATATGCAGAAAATTCATCAACTTCCAGTAGAGGTGGAGGTAAAGACTCTGTTTACATCGGCAAGTGTCATGTGGACTGGTTTTAGGCGGGATGCGTGGAAAGAAGGATAAATACAATAGCTGGTAGGAAGCTCAGGTTGGTATGTAACAGGATTTATTTGTCTGATAATCTTTACATACCTTGGACTGAGCTTCCTGCTGGGCAGTTTCAAGAGAAAGATGCCTCGTGGATAACCAGACCATTTGACCAAGTAATTTGGGTGGGGATGACTTCTTTGGCCTGCCTGAAAACGTTGCTGTCTGATGGCCCGCTGTAGCCGAACATGAGCACTGTTCCGCATTTCATTTCTTTTGATCTAGTCATGGCATGATCTGGAGAAATGGTCTATAATTGCCAGGATGGTTGTGAAGCTATTGGAACTAGGGAGGTCAGTGACAAAGTTATGACCAGATGAGACCAAAGACATTGTGGGATTAGTAAAGGTTCCAGTAAACCAGTGGTCAGCTGGTTTCTTGGACTGAGCACAGACCGGGCAGAATTTAATATAGTTTGCAACATCAGTGTTTAACGAAGGCCAGCAGAATGAGTTTCGAACAAAAGCTGTAGTTTGGTAAATGCCTGGGTGGCCAAGCAGGTGTGTACCCACTGCAGAGTTTTTTGTCTTAAAGTCTGTGGAACATATTGTTTGTTGGGTGGGAATTCAGGTGGCGTAGGCTCCTCCTGTTGAGCCCACTGAATTTCTTCTATCAAGTCCCAGGGAATGGGATCAACTACCACAGAGGCAGAAGGGGTTCTAGATCTGGAGGGAATGCTAATGGGATCACATCATCTGGATTGTGTGTCTGCCTTGCTGTTCTTAGTCCCTGGATGGTAAGAAACTGTGAAATTGAAACGTGAAAAGAACCCCATCAAGCTTGTTGGGGGTTAAGCCTTTAAGAATTTTTAATGTACCTATGATTCTTGTGGTCAGTGATCACTTGGAAAGGGTATATGGCCCCCTTTAGCCAATGCCTCCATTCTTTTAGTGCTACCTAATAGATGGAAGATCCTCATTTCCGACATCACAATTAAATTCTGCCAGTGTTAGTTTTTGTGAGAAAAATGCACAAGGGTAGAGTTTACCTGGGTCTCCATGGCGCTGTGACAAAGCAGCCCTTTTGCCACAATCTGATGCATGTATTTCAATGATGCAAGACGAGCTTGTCAAATGCTGCCTGGGCAGATTCATTCCAGACTAACTTTTTGGATTTGTCTTTCAAAAGAGCAGTTAGGGGTGATGCTATAGTGCTCTAATCACATATGAAGCGAAATTGGAGTTCTTTGAAGTTTCTTAACTGATGTGTGAGCTGCCTTGGTGACTCCCTTAACCTTGGCTTGGACCATCACGGGGACTCATGTTACAACCCAAAAACATAGTGTTAGTACTGTGACTTACATTTTTCTGTTTTACATACAGTTGTTTGTATGTGACAGAACAAGACAGTTTGTACGTGATGTATGTACTGTTCTCTGGTTTGGGAATATATGAGAATGTCATCAATACAAGATATAACATGCTGGTTGAACAGATCTAAATTTTGTTTATAAATGACTGAAAGATGACCAATTATGGTCATACGGCTTGACCAATTATTCATAGTGCCCTGTAGTGGTGATGAAAGCTGTTTTACTTTAATCTTTCTTTTTGATTCGAATTATGGTTGTAAGCCCTTGGTAATAATTGGTAATAATTCCAGCCTCACATATTTATTCAAGAGCAGATAGAGGAAGGGCATAATATTTAACAACCACCGCACTGAGTCCTCTGTAATCAATACATGGCCTCAATGGCCTTCCTCACAACGAAGAAAAAGCCAGCAGCAGCGGGTGAAATGGATAGATGGATGAAGCCTGATTCTAGTGACTCCTTGATGTAACTCTGTGGCTCGATTTACAGGAATAGATACTGGATAGACTTTACTCTTGGGTAAAGTCAAGTGCACAATTGCATCTTGCCCAGGGTTGGTGGTGTGGCACTGGAGTTGCTTTTTCCTTACTGAAAACCAATGACAGGTCCTTGTATTCTTTGGGGATGTGAACATGTTTCTGGGGTTTAGGCTCTCAGTAACGTCAGTCTTATCAGTTTGGTTTGTGCTGGTGGCAGAGCTAGAATATACTGAGTGAGGTGTTCAACCGTTCGTAACGTCATTAGCTGATCCTGGAATCTTTGTAATATCTTAGTTTGATAAGCAAAGGCCGCTTGAAGATGTGATACTTCCGCTGGACTCAAGGTTGACAAAGTATTCTGTAACGGATCTCCCACTGAAGGTATTTTGGAATCCATTCACAGAAACTTTCTGATTAAATTTATATAAAATATTTGCTAAATTAGCTGGGATAAATTAAGGATTAAACCCAAATGAGGAAAGAAACTTTCTGCATCTCTACACTCCTCAATCCCTTTCTGCCATTACATGTTTAAGGACTGTCCACATGAAAAGGCGAAAATAAATGTTCCATTTTTGTTAATGACACCATATTAAAAAAAATTATCTGCACATAGCTTCATTTTTAAGTGCCTGACAAATGTCTTCAGGTTTTAGGTCATTCTGTGCATGATATCCTCAAAATGGAAATGGATTTTCTAATGTCACCTTTTTAACATAAATTACTTATTAAATGGATACGCTAATCACAGGTTCAGGGTAGAGAGTTTCCCCTAAGGTAAGCAACAAAGGAAAAAATGTCATTTTATAAGCTTTCGTGCATGGATAGGCTTCAAATTCATTCGTATTTATAGAGCCAAATGTAACAGAGAAATTAGACCAGGCTTTATGCAATGGGATGCAACTCAATAACATGCATTCTACAGTTTCTCTTCATAAGCTGTTCGGCATGTTCTGTCTTTGGAATGTGAAAGGTTGCACAATTGTATTTATGTATCTTCGGCCTTGGTGTCATGCTGGTCAAATTCTACACTTTAAAGTGACAGTTGTACAGAAACCAGGTCTCTGTGCTGTGGAGTTAAGAGGTCCGGCATATGACAGTGTAATTAAACCCACTGTGGGGTGTTTAATGTTACACAAGTTACAAAAGGAAAGTGTCTCTGGAGCCAGGGTTCAATTTATCTAAAATCATGTGATCTTCATTAAGGTGTGATAAGCAATACCTTAACCTTGATCTTGCTGCATGTGCAACCCTCTCCCTGAGAATCATGTTTAACTTCTACTTAGAGAACAGGGAGGCTAAGGAGAGTAACTGTGAACTAATTTAATATTCAGCCAATTCTGACAATTTCAAAATACAATGTATATTACCCAGGCTGATTAACTGGCTGATATTTGGCTATTACTAGTCTTTGAAGTAAAAAGCTACTGAACCAAATAACTTTGTAAAATAACTGTTGACTGTGACTGCTATTTTGAATAATGTGATTATTTATTGACTCTGATTCAGAATGTCTCTTACTAGTGGAAAAAACACTGTAATATATGGGTTTATGTGCTTAGTGCTTTATGTAACTGCTTGTTTTGATTGACAGCATCTTTCTTGATGTGGTTTAGGCCACAGATTCAATTACATTTAGGCGATTAGCTATAATTAAAAATTAATAGGCCAACTTTACTGAATGAAAAATGATGCAATTATGTATTGCTCACATGATAAATGCTGTTGTGTCAAGAAGGAATTTAAGCATAAGACTTTTTAAGTGCTAGTGACGAACTAAATATACAAATGAAGTGCCTGAGAATGGTCGGTCACACAATAACTAGTTCTATTTTATTAATGTAACTACATATACCTCACCCCACAACTAACTATGCTCTGGGATGTCTATAGAAATACCACCAAATTGCAATTAACACCCAGATGCAGAACCAGGCCTCAGGTGACCATAGCAACGCATATCAGAGCATATAGATAAGACAACCCAAAGAAATGCAGAGATTCACTCTCACTTCATTCACTTTGACAATTTTTACTTGTGTAAATGTTTACTTGAGAATGCATAATGGAAATGTATAAACACATGTATCCAATTTTCCCCATGTTAGATATCTTTCATGTTTTACCCGTATATTAATCTGTGCACATTTAAATGAATGTCACATGTATGTGAATGTCACAAGATCACATGTATCTATGTTTGGTATCTATAGTTGCATTTTTTATTTTCTGAACATTAACGTCTATTGTATTTTGATAACTTTGGTTTATATTAACATTATAAAACTTCTAAAGGTTTCCACCCCATCCGATTAAATTCTATATGCAAAACAGAATGTTGGAAGACAGAGAGAGTTAATTTTCCCTCTGAGAGGACAACCTCTGATTGGATCACACACCTCTTCAGGGTGTGACATCTGCATGGTTTAAAGACCAGTGTCCAAAAACACTTGCTCTCATGCCTTTTGTCATTTGGCTCTCGTCTGTCAGTTGTCTTCTACAGCCCCATCTTTTTAGGCCACTGAGAACTTTCATCAGGATGACGATGCTAAGCTAGAAGTAGTCTTTAGCAGACCTCTAAGCTTGTGCCAGCCTACATCAGCTGGGGCCTCAACTAACTGCATCAGGACACTTTCATGTATATGGAATACATGCAAGTATCATAGTCTTAGAAATTGATGCATTAACTATCATTAGCTCTTTCACTGAGATGTGTTGGAATTGAGAAATGGATGGCTTGTTCAGGCTGTTAAGCTGCTGAATTTCCAGAAACTTTCTTTACATTCTTTACTCTGCCTCAACCTCTTCCAATGCTAAACTGCATGTGTGTTGTTGTATGTTATAGTATGTGTTTAGTGTAGTTAATAAAGTCTTGTATCACACATGATGTTGTGGTGGTTCAATCTTGGAACCAATCCAAGATGGCGGCATGACAGTAGTGCGCAACGACCGCTTCGAATATAAAATGGTGCTTTTTGTTTGTTTTGACAAACCTCTAACGGCGCATGGACATTGGAGCTACCGGCGTTCGTGTATACAACCGCCACATACTTACAAAATGCAGAAAATACACTATAGCTACTCTGCATGATGATCTGCTGAAGAAGCTACGTGATCTCGGCTTGCTGCGGGGACCAGGCCTCCAGCCCTCAGCATTGCCTGACGCCGATGACTGGGGTAGGTAGCGTCGCAAGCGGTGCGTGAGAAAGCGGAAGCGCGCCAAGAGGGCGGGGGTTCGTGCTAGGCTAAAAACAAATGCTAGCCGGCCGGCTCTCCCATGAATCCTGCTCTCCAATGTCTGCTCCCCGGACAATAAATAGTATTACAGCCGACTCCAGCAAACTACCCGGTGTGAGTTCAGAGACTGCAGCGTCTTTGTTTTCACAGAGACATGGCTCAGCGACAGAGACTAGCTTTTTTCCGTGTGGACAGAAACACAGCTCTGTGCGGTAAGGCATGCGGCGGTGGCTTGTGTGTTTACATCAACACGGAATTGTCCAGAAACTCAGTGCTAGTCTCTAGTTACTGCTCATCGCTTGTGGAGTTTGTGACTATTAGATGCAGACCTTTTTATTTACCACGGGAATTTACCACCGGTCTCATAATCGGAGTATACATTCCCCCCACTGCTAATGTAAAAGACGCGCTCTGTGAACTATTAGCGAGCTGCAGAACTCAAACCCAGACAGGACTGTTTGGACCTTGTTTACACAAACATCCCCAGCACGTACAGTGCGGAGCCCCGCCCCCACCTCGGCTACTCAGACCGCATCTCTGTTATGCTAATCCCAGCATACAGACTTGCTAGTCAGATGCTCGAAACCGGTTCTGAAGCAGCTGAAAACCTGGCCAACCAGAGCCATCTCTGCTCTTCAGGACTGTTTTGAACACACTGACTGGCACATGTTCAGGAAAGCGACAACTGATGGTGACCACCAACTTGTGGAGGAATTTGTGACATCAGTGACCAGCTATATCAGCAAGTGCATTGATGACGTCACCGTCTTCAAGACCATCACCACACGCTCCAACCAGAAACCACCAGACCATGCACGCACGCACGCACCAGAAGCAGTGGTGCGTGCACTACTGAGGAACCAAGACTTCGCCTTCAGAGCAGCGAGAGAGCCAAACTGTCCAGGGGCATCAGGAAGGCAAAGAACACGCACGCTCAGAAAATCCACAACCATTTCGAGACCATCAAAGACACAGCGCATGTGGCAGGTAATCCAGGCCATCACCAACTACAGGACAACATCATCTGCCTGTGACAGTGATATGGCTAACGGACTGAGCCAACAACCTGACTCTGAACGTGGACAAAACTAAAGAGATGGTTGTTGACTTCAGAAGAGCACACCATGACCACTCTCCATTGAACATCGACGACTCCTCTGTGGAGATCGTCAAGAGCACAAAGTTTCTTGGCAATCACCTGGCAGAGAACCTTACCTGGTCGCTCAACACCAGCTCCATAACCAGGTAAGCCCAGCAGCGCCTATACTTTCTAAGAAGACTGAGGAAACACATCTCCCACCCCCTATCCTCACCACCTTCTACAGAGGGACCATCGAGAGCATCCTCTGCAGCTGCATCACTGCCTGGTTTGGAAATTGCATCGTCTCGGACCGCAAGACCCTTCAGCTGGTAGTGAGGACAGCTGAGAAGAACATTGGGGTCTCTCTTCCCTCCATCACGGACATTTACACCTCACGCTGCATCCGCAAAGCCACCAGCATTGTGGATGACCCCACACACACTTTACCCTCCTACCGTCTGGCAGACGATACCGTAGCATTGGTCCCTCACAACCAGACTGTGCAATAGCTTTTTTTCCCCATGCCATCAGGCTGCTCAACAGTCAGTAACTGGACTGAAGGATCACACACACACAAACTTATATATGCACACACCCTCTACAAGTCTTTTTGCACATCTGGTATGTTTACTGTTAACACTTATGCTTACATTTGTATACTGTACATTTGTATACTGTCATCAGGTTTACTTTTTTCCTTACAGAACTGTGTACTGGTCGGCGCTGTGCTGGGACTTACTACGCTCATAGTCTGTCCCAATAGTCTTTGTACTGTCTTCGTGCTGTCTGCACGTTTGCACTTGTGCACTTTATGTATACATTATGTTTAAATTATGTAGCCCTTGTATGTCTGTGATGTTCAGTGTTTGTCTCATGTAGCACCTTGGTCTGGAGAAACGCTGTGTCGTTTCACTATGTACTTGTATGGTTGAAAATGACAATAAACTCCACTTGTAACTTGTAACTCATGTTCATAATCTGGAGTCCCTAATCCTGCTGATCTTTGCAACATGCTCTGTAAGAGTGATAAATCAATGTA
The DNA here is from genome assembly GCA_036877585.1 of Botia kubotai. Lineage (NCBI taxonomy): Eukaryota > Metazoa > Chordata > Actinopteri > Cypriniformes > Botiidae > Botia > Botia kubotai. The sequence goes on from JAZGTI010015603.1 coordinate 11,366, forward strand.
TTACATTGATTAAGATTTCCACAAATCATTGATTGATTCTAATAAATTATTAATATTTCCCTTTGTGATTAATATGTTTCTCTTACACGGGGCATGGTGGAGAATAGATCTATTGACATTAAAGTTAGAGTAAACCTGTTCATGAATAATGAGATCTTTGGTGGAGAATGCTTTACTTAACTCAATATTAATCCTCTACACAGACTTTTAATTGCCTGTAATTTAAGAACCAACAAATGAGAAGTTTGACTACTCAAACCTTTTAAATAAATTTTCAACTTGAAAATTTTCACCTCGAAAATTCTACTTGTCTACAACAAGATTAGACGGCGCCGGCGCCTCCACCTGGCTTATTTGTTTTAGCTGTGAAAATGAATTAAATACTCCTTAAGTTTGTGGGCATACAAATTAAAGGAAAACATCATTCAAAACTTTAAAGGGTCTACTTTTATTCTGGTACTCTTTCAATGGAAACAAAATGAAAAAAATGAAGAAAAATAAAGAAAAACAGAATGCACTTTCTGCCGACTCTGTAGCTCAGTGAATACTTAATTTACAGGTTTAAAAAAGATGTCTAAATAAAGCTTAAAATGTACTCGTCCACATCGAAAACAATTATTCACTGATTATGTTATATGCATGAAAGTAAAGAGTGCCAGTATCTTACTGTCAGCTCATTAGCGCTAATGTGACCACGCCCCTTCGCTATTCATAAGGTAATCGTTTCAGCGAGACGTGAGAATGGTACACTCCCCTTAATAACGCCATCAAAAGCATCATTTTTATTGATCGGTTTCGCTGACTTTCCTACAAGTTAGAAGAATGGCACGCTACACATGTGAGGAAGCCCTTCAGATGGTACTGGACAGCGAGGAAGAGTTTACTTTTTCTTCAGATGAAGATTGTGACTCCGGTAAGGATGAGTTGCATTTTGAACAGTGACTGGATCCCGCAGAGGATTTCATTTCAAGCGAGTAAGTTGTATTTTTTCAGTCCTAAAATATAATATCTGTGAATTCAACATTTCATTACATTTAATGACATCGAAATATTTTGCCTAGGTAGTAAATAAATTGTAATTATATAGCACATAAATGTAACAGACTTCTTCCGTAAAATTATCTGCCGCCTCTAAGTAAACTTTTTTCTGAAGCGCGTAAAAAAAGGGGAAAACTCTGTGAAAATTTACTTTACAGATATGAAAAATATGTCTATGTAAAGCTTAAAACATCTGCTATTGAATGAGCACATAAATATAAGCTGGTTATGTGATACGCGCGAAAGTAAAAAAGTATTCTGCAGACACTCATTAGCAATAATGTGGACACACACACCCCTCGCTATTCATAAGGTATTCGTTTCAGCGAGGTGAGAAGGGTATGATGAAACTGTTCAGAAAATAGAGACTATTTTAGAGTCTCTAATAGAGACTACTAATAGAGACAAAACAGAATCTGCCACATGCTGTAAATGTGAATTCAACTAGAATTATTTAACTAGCCTATTGTTGCTAAATATAAAATCAGGTGTAATAGTTTACACACGTGTGCTAATTTTCTAGTATATTATGTTTTATCCATCAAGTGGATTCGGGAAGGCCCACTTGTGTTTGTGAAATGGATGGATACATGAAAGGTCTCTGTTCAACAATCCATGCTGCTTTCACTGGAGACACTGTATGCAGAAGGATGAAAACAGCATGCATGGAAAACAACAGCTATTCCTTGTCCTGCACCTGTGACTGCCCTGGAGCTAAGCTAGCCTCAAATCCCAGCCATCTTGCCACTGCCGGGTGCCGGATCTGTGTTGCTTGCAAGGCAGTAACAAACACTATGGAATTGCCAGGCATGCAATGTACACTTGTGTCTTCAGTTGAACAGGAACTGTTTCCAGGAGTGGCACAAAGATGTGTAATATTCTATACTCTATCTACT
>JAZGTI010015604.1:0-13298 GCA_036877585.1 Botia kubotai
CCGGGCTGCGTGTGTGATTACAGGCCGCGTCGAGGGCTTGGAGATCATTGAAATGTTTGTCTTCTGTTTGTGCCAAGCAATTACAGTATAAAGGAGAGTGAAGGGTGTGTTTAACTACATGTATGTTCTCGACCTGTTGTAGAGTGTTTGGGTAGAAACATTCTCTATATGAGTTTGCTGAGAACTTGTGCTTGTATTGCGTCATAAATTGCGTTCTGACAGTCTTTGTAACACAGAGATGCATGAAATCAGGCTTGCGTAGCATGCTGAGTGTTCTCTGAGTAAAGCATTGTGAGGAGACATGCAGTTCTCTCTCTCTCTCTCTCTCTCTCTCAGCTAACAGGGAATGTCCTCAGTACACTGGCTAACATTCTCAACAAGTTCTTTTAAAAATGTTCTTGTAGTAACATAAGTAGAACTTTTTTAATGTTATATATCATGTATCAAAAACGTTAGTGGAACATTTTGAAAAGTCATAGAATTGAAAGACGCTTAAAAAATGTTCTTCTAACCAAGAAATAACGTTTATGTGTAAAAAACAAGAAAAATGTCTAAAATGTGTGTGTTTCCTGGACAACTACAATACTACAGTATAGCTTCTAATGTGTGTGTGTGTGTGTGTGTACTTGCACATCTATCTTTGTGAGGACCAGTGTGACCATGGGAGAGGTTTTAAAGGTTAAAACTTGGTTTTGGGGTTAGGCATTAGTTAGGTTAGGTTAGGTTAAGGGGCTAGAGATTATTTTGTGACAGCGAATATCTTCACAGGTACAGCTGTACAAACGTGTGTGTGAGTGATTAATACACACTGATTAATACACATGTGATGAAACCATGATGAGCATTGAGGAGAAATGCAACACAAACAGCATCAGCCTCAGTCACACACACAGTCAGACAGCGCTGTCATAACAGTGGGATTATATGTCTCTATGATGTGACATGACTCACACTCATCCGCAGGTCCGCCGATGAAAAATGGAATCAGTATATTTCTATTTTTGTCAAGATATCTGAGGTATATCTTCATCCTGGATATAGTTATCAGGGCATCGCTGTGTCTGCTGTTGTGAGGCTCTGTTGAGTCATGAAGGAGCAGGACAGTGTTTATCAGACGTGAGTGTGAATGCACATGAGTCCATATCAGGGTTAGGAAATGAAAACCGGTTGCATTTAAAACTTTTTCTATTTTAAAACTTTCTGCAACGGAAACATTTTTACAATATTTTGTTTTTCTTGAAAGGTAGAGCAGGCTGCTTCAGGGAGGCAAGCTACAGAAGCTTTGGAATTTTGAAAGCATAAGATCCCGCCCCTTCCTTTAAACCACGCCTCCTCCATCACATGAACCCATACATGGTTTGACATACATTTCGGTCTGAATGCAACGATTGGACAAAGGTTTTATGGTGGAAGCGATTGCTATCAGGATGTGAAGAGATTTTCAACCAGCATAACAAAAATGTTTCTGGAAAAAAATAGCAAACCCTGCTTTTGTTTTTTTAAACAGTTTTCCAAATGCTTATAATAATCGGTACAATTTCCTGCATCGTTTATCAGCAGCTATGCTGTGCTATGCTATATTGATTTAAATGATGTTTTAGTTGAATTGCTAGCTTGCGTTCTGAATGACCTTACCCCTAAAACTAACCCTCACTGAAACCTTTCTGCTTTTTTACTATATTGTGGGGACTGCTGGCTTGTCCCCACAATATAGGTGTGTGTGACTTTTACCATCCTCATGGGAACAGGCGGTCCCCACAGTGGTAGAAAAACATGTACACACACACACACACACACACACACCATGTAGTGGTGTTATTAAAGATGAGATCCACATGCTTCCTGACAGTAGTGACATGATTGTTGTGCTTTACCAGAGTATCACTGTGTTTTCACAATGTGTGTTTATTTATACACAGTCCCCAGTATTTTTACCAGCCAGTCATGGGTGCATGTATGTGTCATTTATTGCAGCTGGTGAGCTGCAGTAAAAAATCAAAAATTGGATAGCTGCATGTGTTTGTCATATGAATGCATATGTTGTGACATCGATTAATCAACAACCGTAATAAGCTCATTCAATTAATCTATAAAACATATAATCAACCATTGATTAAATCTGAAAAATAACAAATGTGACAAAATGCTGCACATAGTGATGGATCGGGCCTTGCGATGGACAGGGTGTTCCTCAGCTGACAGGGAACATTCTCAGAATGTTGGCTGAATGTTCTTGCTGCAACACTAGCACAACACTTTATAATGTCATATATCAAATATATCAAAAACATTATTTCTAAGTTGTTAGTGGAACATAATAAAAAAAGTGGAATGGCATCGTTAAAGATGTTACTGGAAACGTTAAAGAAACGTCCTTACAACCTAAAATGTTTAGCTGGGTCCTTTCCTAGGGCCTGAGATTCTGGGACAGACTCCAGCCCCTGTGTGACCCTGCACAGGACAAGCCGGTTTGGAGGATGGGTGGATGGATGATGTAATTAATATGAATGCTACTTGAAAGTGCTGTGGGTCCCCCGGGACATACTGTACATACTGTACATACTGTATGTGTACAGGTGGGCATGACTGTATGAATAATGGTTTCAGCCTCTTTTCTCCTCCTCTCTGTTTAAGCTCGTTGTTCTATCATGTCTTCTGCAGACGCTTGTCGATACGGTCTGCTTATTGATGAGCCATTGTTTGCTGTGATTTGTGCCTGATGAACGAGAGAGAATTAATGCCCATCTGTGTGCCAGGCTCGCACACATGTGCGTGTGAGACGCGGTCACGCACCTGCTCAAGAGATACAACACAGCCGGTCTCTTCAGAGAAGCTCTGTGATGGAACAACAGCTCAGCCGTGTAAATCTGGGTAAAATCGCTGATCATTAACTCTGTGTGACAGTGGTGAAGCAGAGAGAACTGCAAGAGATGAAAACTTCATGCCTTTTCACATGAGGTGGAAGGAGAAAATAAGGGGGCCTGCATGGATCATTTTGGCTGGGAATAATAAGGATTGTTCACTGCTAGTCACGCTCCACCTCCTTCCACCTGCTCTGTCTTGTATTTGTTTCATTGCTCTTAAAGGCACAGTTCACTCCAAAAATGAAAATTGCGTCTGGTTTATGCATGTGTGTTTCAAAGCAATTTGAACACACATGCAAAAGCCCAATGAGGGGCTGTTGATGAAAAACTTGATTTGCCAGAATTTTCCAGATGAAACAAAGCATTGTTTTGTCTGCCGCACTTTATAGGTTTAAATGTATGTGTATGGGTCACTTTTTGTATGTTTTCCACATAATGGGGTAAATTTGTCAAACCTGTCGCTATGTTTTGCTGTTTGTGTGGTTATGTATGATTATGTTTGATATCTCATCTCGCAATGAAAAGAAAGCAAAGGCACATAATGTTTTGCATAAAGAAAATTAAGACTTTTTTGTACCAATAAGATGAAAATTAAGCGCATTTCCCAAAAACATAATAGCGAGTAAGGAAAAATATGCTCAAAAAATAAACCCATGGCTGATATTACTGTACGTTTTCTTTTTTTATCTGTATATTACTGTGCGTTCTCTTGTTTCTTTTGCCTCAAAGGAAATAGAAGGTCGAGATGAGCGCATTGAATTGTGTTCCATGCGTGCTGCATGGAATCCAGTGCAATATTGCAAATGCAGTAGGTCATGTGGGTATGCCATGCATACAGATTTGCATACTGCGCATAGTATACTTATTGAATAATGCAGAAATAGTAGAGTAGTGTGGCAGTGCGCTGCGATAGTATGATAAATAGCCCCTGTCTTTCAAAAGAATGACACGCACACATCGTGCCGTCTCTCCTTATTTCCGCTCGGCTTCCTATTTAATTTCCCATCTTCCCCAAATTCTTCCCTTTTTAGAAGTGAGGGAGGAGAAGGAAGGTATATCTGGAGTGATCCGTCTTTAATCAGGTCAGTCAAATCACCGTGCCAACAAAAAAGTCTTTCAGGTTTATAAAGTCAGGGAAAGTTCAGAAGGATTGTGAGTGTTTTCAACTGTGACCAAAGCTGATCTGAAGTGAAGCTTCATGACATTTATGAATGCAAAAAATGGGACTCCGTGGACACGACTGTGGATAGATTCTCGAACTGACATTAGGTGGAACAGCCACTTTTGTTAATCGGCCAATTAGACACACATACTGGCCAATTAGTCGACAGGCATAATTCACATCTGAAGCACGCCCACAATCTGCCAAGAGAAATTCTCAAAAATACGCATCTATCTCTTATTTTCTCTAGCTAACACACACACACACACTTGTTTCTATGCTTTATGGGGACTTGCCATAGACATAATGACTTTTATACTGTACAAACTGTAAATTCTATCCCCTAACCCTCACCCCACCCCTAAACCCAACCCTCACAGAAACCTTTCTGCTCTTTTACATTTCAAAAAAAGCATCATTTAGTATGTTTCATAATCAGTTTCCCTCGTGGTCCCCACAGTGGTAGAAAAACATGTACACACACACGTTTACTCTTCTGTCTAAATAAGGACATTCAATAGTCTATAGTCTAGAGTTTTTACAAATGAGGACGTCCCTAAAAGGAGCTCTTGCTCAGTTTTTAAAATTTTGCTTACATTTGGGTACTAATTTGTCCCCAATATATGGTTAAGTAAACCCCCAAACACACACAGTAAGAGCTCTCAGCATTACTCCTCATAAAACTGCCTCTAAACCTCCACGAGACGCCCAATTGCATTTAAGCTTAATCTTTAGTTTAAGTGAGGCTTAAAGCGTATTCTGACTGCAAGGCATCGGTACGCAGGTCTGCGTGTGAGAGCAGCTTTCAAATCCCCTCTTTATTGAGAATTAGCTGAAAACTCCTGAAACTTTGTAAGACGTACACAGGATTTCCTGCTTAATGCTTTTCCGTCTCATGTAAACGCAGTGAAATATATGGATTAGCAGTCACAGCTGAGAACATAAACCACTGTCACCTGTCTGCTATGAATGTGTGAGTCACCAGCATGAGCATGAGATCCCGCCCTCCCTTCAGAGCGCTCTCCAAAGCCACGCCTTCTCCAAAACACCTGAACGCATGCATAGTTTGACAGGCAAGTAGGACGTCCTATCGTTGCATTCAGACCGAATACAATGATTGGACGAACATTTATGGTCCTGCACCTTCCAGAAAATTTCACCCAGAGACTTTTAGCTAGCATAACAAAAAACGTTTTCTGTAAAAAATTGCCAATACTTTTTTAATAGTTGTCCCTCAAGATGCTATAAATCACATGTCTCAGTGTAATTTAGGCTGTTATTTGAAAGATGAGGACGCTATTGTAGACTCTCAGAGTAAACCCACAGACCGAGAATAACTGCAAACTGTTGTTTCTCATGTCAAGAGAACGTTTACATGGTCTTAAAGGCAGAGTAACAAAACCTTTGTTTAATTCTAGGGGTCAGAGAAAGGGTAAAAGAAATGAGCTCTAGTACAACATCAATGGGCCTTTGGGGGAAAAACAAACATTAAAAATGTATGATGTGACCCCTCTGAAATGTGGCTCATTTTTAATAGATGGTGGTATACAGAGATGCATTAATGCATGATGGAGATACCAAGAGAGAACACAGAAAGACAAATGAACACGAGCACGATGGAGACAGTACATAAGAAAAGTGATAAAAAAGACTTTTGTCTTGAGTTGCTTCTGAGAAAGCAGAGACAGAGTGAAGAGAGAGAGAGAGAGAGAGAGAGAGATGGATGCAGTTATGAAGAGATTAACGCACAGGTGCAGTGTCTCATGCTCCAATGACAGAGGTAATGAAAGGCAGAGAGTGTCTCAATATGATCGTATGTGTGATAAGTGTGCTGTGACGAGCAGCACCACTCGAATTGTTCACTAAAAGCTCTGTAGATTTGGGCAGAAGTAAAACGGCAGTCATTCTCTACATTCTGCACGCTCCCCACCCAACGGGACGGAAGTATGATGCCAAATGCATGAATGTAAATGGTTACCAATAAGAGTCTAGTAGCTACTCTCTATTTAACGCATTTTATCACATTTAAATCTGTTCCGCAGACGTCCACAGGTTTTGCTCTAAAAGCATTGCAGAAAATGAGATCAGATGTCTTCTGGAGCGAAACACTCACCCATATGTGCTGGGTGGGTGACTGTAGACTGATCTCAGTTCAGTAATAATGTGGGTGAGGACAAGGTTGGTTTTTGGTGCGTTCGGCATACCCTGCTGTGTGTGTGTGTGTGTTAGCCCAGCTAACAATTTTAGGTTTTTATTTAGCAGCAAAAACAATAATAAGGTTACTTTGAAAGTTTAGAACGCCCAGTTTTTAGACGTTGTACTAACGTTATTGCTTGGTTATAAGAACGGACAATTTTTTAATCTGTAACATTTTTAGTTTAACTACTTAAGAGTAAGATTTTTGATATATGATATATAACAATAAAAAGGTTCTACTGATGTTACCGCAAGAACGTTTTTTGCCAGAGAACTTCTAGAGAACGTTAGCCAACATTCTAAGAATGTTCCCTGTTAGCTAGGTGTATGCGTTTGCGTACTGTATGTTTTACATGCATTTACGCATCTTCACGGAGACGCTTCTGTGTCTGTACATGAGCGCAATGTAATTTAAAAGCTCTCATCGACGGAAGGTAAATGTAATGTTAGATTAGATACGTGTAATGAGATTGCACACACACACACACACAGAATCCGGAGTGAAACTCTCTCTTTAATGAATAGGCAGATGATCTTCCCTGTGCATTAAGTCTTACGAGCTGCTAAAAGCTGCTATTGCTTTCATCAGACTCTCTGTAGCTGTAAACTACTCTGATGAAAGTGGAGGTTATTGAATTTACTTATGAAAAGCAGATGCTCTTTTGGATTATCATATCTTACTTTATTTTATTTGACTGTGTGCTTGTTTGTGCCGTGAAGTTAGACTTTCTCTATGTGCTCTACTCAGATGCGCAAACACGGTCGCTCGTAGCTACGCAAGCTCAATTTCACGCATTGTTACATTACGAAATGTATCAGACGGCAATTCCTAATGCAATGCAAGTTGGTGCATTACTGCAGGTGTTGTTATATTGAGTATTAGCATAAACTGTTTGCTTCTATGGTTTAGTCTTAGCTAACAGGGAGCGTTCTCAGAACATCGGCTAATAGTCTCTAAAGTTCTCTGAAAGTTTATATAAAATGTTCTTGCAGTAACGTTAGTAGAATGTTCTCGAACGTCCAACAAGTTTAAAAACAAGACAAATGTTAACTTAAATAACAGGGCAAGCATTCTTTCAGCCTAAAATTGTTAGCTGGGGATTGTTTTTCACTATCTTCAGTTTGAATCAGGTCAAAGTTAGTTAAACTAGTGACATGTATATAGCTACCCTATATAAGAGTGTGTTTGAATTAATGGTGTGAGTTTGCAGGTAACTCCAGGATATGTGGCACTAGTGGACCAGATGGAAATGCAATTTTTATGTTGTTTACAAATATAAATATATTAAATATATTTTCCAAACACAAACTTTTGAGTGGCTAAATGACAGGGGCTCAGTGGAACATGCAGGTGCCAAACCTGGTGGACAACAAGATTACATGAAGATACTGTATTATTTGATAGTAATAGACTGCATCTGCTCAAGATAGTATTCGATCAAACCCCCAGGCTAAAATTCCCACTGAACATTTATTGATAGCCACCCCTCAGGAACAATCCATTTTCCGAAAAGTTCTTTCAACTCACTTTATAAGCAGTTGCTGTAGGTCTGTTTCATTACTCGGATGTCTCTTGAGCTTTGTCGCAGATGTTTTTTCCTGAAATTATTGACAGTAAGTGTATAGAGCTATAAAATGAATGTGGAAAGCAAAGCTCAGATAATTTGGTTTTAGAGAAATCTGGCGAGAAATGTTCACAGCTCCTATTGAAATCTGACTCGCGGACTTGGTTGTGCACTTTATTTTGTATGTTTGTTTTTTGCAAATATGAGCACAGTTTGAGATATTGTTGAGATCTCTTTTGTAACTGATGGACAAGGAGAAACAATTCCAATATTATCTCTTTTGTGCCTTACTGATTTTTTTTGTTTAGCATGGAACTGCCTGTTAATGAAGCGATGAGATGAGGATGTGTATCACAGTATGTGTGACTGAAAGAGATTTTATGAGCCATCATTTTTCATGATATATGCGAAGTCTGTTCTTCTGATGTTTCCTCCCCCAGTCTCTCTCTCTGTCGCTCTCTCTCTCTGTCTCTCTCTTTTTGTTTTTTCTTTCTCACTCACTCTCTCACACACACACTCTCTCTCTCTGTGGCTTGTATATTATTACTCTCAGTTTAATGCATATTTATGGCCTGCCTTCACTCTTCTGCTCTGTCTGAATTATAACCCTGTTTATTTGTGAATTAAGTTCTTTGCTGTGTGTATTCATCAGTTTCTGTGGGACTTGAGTCGCGCTTCAGCCTGATTAATTGCATCGTCCTGTTTCTGCTAACACACACATGCGTGTGTGTGTACATAGGTGACTTAATTGGCGAGCTGTCTCAGGATGCCTGTGTTTTCTCATGCATTAATGAACCGCGTTTGATGGCTACACTGATTCACATGCATCCATGCATTCGATCAGGCAAAGACACAGGAAGTATTTTTTCTTCATTTTAAAGGTTGATGAGTCTGTTTTGTTGCCTGTTTATTTTGTGTTAGAAGAGTTTTTCCCTGAAATCCGTGACTCTTTCTGAAATGAAATCAGCCATTGATGGCTGCACGTGTTTTTTAATATTCAAAAACAGCTTTGAAGGTTTTTATTTTTCCGTGTTTTATTTGTCCGCTTTTATTCGCGGGATGATAAAAAGATAAGAGTGATTGATGTGAAGACGTTCCACGTCAAGAAATTCCGGAAAAATTCCAGACAAAAAGCTGCAATGCAATTGGTCCGATTATACGAAAGTGCGTCATTTAACGTTAGTCTTTACGGTTAGACACACTCCATGTTTCCTTTTATGGTATCTTCTGAGGTTTCCTTTTATTACCTCAGAGAGTGGGCGTGGCAAGTTTCTAAAGATCAAATAGGCATCATTAAAAGCCGGATAAATGTGGCTGTTCAAGTGTTGATGTATTATACGCGAGTCGTATTTGCATCCTAGGTTCTGTTTTCACTGGGGTGGAAGTTTTGACTTTGAAAAGACACCAGTACGTTTTCAAAGTACACTAAAGTCATCTGTTTTAAAAGATTGGTTGATAGGACCCTTTAAGTCCGTCTTTATATCGCATACATTTTCACTACCACCTGTGTACCAGAACATATCCATCCTACAGATGATCATAAATTAACGCATCATTAATTTTAATGTTTTATCAGCATTGCTTGATTTAAAAACGCAATAACACGCTGCTGATATTATTCATGCTTTCTTCAAACACATCTGTTCAACACCCCGTTTCTCCTGTGAGGGATGTCTAGAAGCAAACCGGCTACATTTTTGACACTTTTCAAGTAAATCTGGTTTGTAGCCGGTCTGTGGCATTCTTGCTACGTGTGTGTGTGTTCTGTTGTGACATGGCAATATCCTTTCTGACACTTTCCTAAATAAACCGTAATAGATATCAGGAAAAGCTGACTTTCTCCTCAGTCCACAGCCACAAACCATTTAGGAATCTGTCAGCGCTGGCGTGCGTTAGCACGCTGCGTCTGCAGCGCACACGCGGGTTGAGCCCGAGCGCACATTAGCACGAGTGCCGCGGGGCGTTTCTATAGCTTCAATAACATGTTTCAGTACGAGAGATCCACTTCTGTAGAATACTAATACAGTTTTCATATTCACACTATAAAGCGGTGTGTGATTCACAGAGTTTTACAAGACACGGGCTGTGTCTCAATCAGCTCTTCAGCTCCCTAGGTCGTGAATCAGTATCCTGTGTACATGAGTTCAGGCACTGGCGAGGGCCCTGACTCACCATACATTGGTGACACTGATGACTCATTTTCCAGTGACTCAGTGTGTTATTTAAACATCACCACTCTTATTTATTAACAAAGCCACGACAGACATGTTTCAGACATTATTTATTAATTTTGTTTAAAGTACATTATGATAAATACTTTGATTATTCCGTTTTTTGTATCAAGACATTGCATTAACGTTATTGCTTGTTTGTAAGAATTTTTTGATATTGAAATAACTTTTAGAGAACATTAGTCAATGTTCTGATAACGTTCCCTGTTAGCTGGGTATGCTCATGTTGATATGATGATCATGATGATATGAAAGTGAACAGGATGGAAGTTACCGGACCGTTACTCAGTGAGACCCACATGAGCACAACAACTTGAAATTAATCACGAAATATTTTCTAAATGTCAAAACAGAAATTTTTGAGAGCTGGTTTTAGACAAACCAACTAATACGACAGAACGACAGAAATGTGTTCCGCTACAATGAGACATAATGAACACGTAAATGCTGTGTGTTATAAAGTTATGTTGAGTTTCTGTAGAAATACACTATATACCGATCACGGCACTGTGGATGCTTTCTCACACAAACTAAAATGAAAGTACACACTTTATGATTGAAAGCCTGAGTTTTCAGTGTATAGGGACACACACACACACACACACTTACAGAGACCTTTGCTGAATCATTGGTTAAACTCTGTGTTTATCGATCACATTATACACACATGCCCTGACTGAAGCTAAATTATTCAGAGCTGTTAAATAGGCATTCTTAATTATTCACAAGCTGCTCTGATGTAATTAATATTGTAGAGTTGTGTGACAGCGCTGGTTCTTTTTTCTTTCTTTCTTTCTTTGTCTTTCTTTCTTTCTTTCTGTCTGTCTGCCTTTATGTCTGTCTGTCTGTCTTTCTGTGTTTTGTGACAAAGATGCACACGTGACACTTCAGTGTGGTGTGTGAGTTTGGGGTCTTCAGTGGCAGATGAAGCTTGTGCAGATATATCATTGTAGATGTAAGCAGGTGTTGTTGGTGAGTTTCTGCCTCATGTTTGTCTTGTTTTCTAATCTAGACTTATTTTAAGATCTGATTTATAAATAAACTGCATTTGGGTTCACAATGGGTTCGCCTAACCTCTACTCGCCCGAGCCTGTTTGTCGCAATTGCACATTATTCTCTGGATCAAATCAATTTAATTTCTCCCCACTTTATCAAATGAGAACACCTGCTCGACGGCGTCTGTATCATCATAGAGAAATTATTTCCTCCAACACAACTAACGGTACTTAAAGAGACAGTTCATCTAAATATGAAAATGAATAAAGACCTACATTCCAATCTGTTCCTGTCACAAAGCTATCGCGTGACTTTGTAATATTGCGCTACAGCGACATCCCAGCTAACGGGGAACGTTCTGAGAATATTTGGTAACATTCTGTCAAAGTTATCTCAAAATTCTCTTAAAGTTATCAAAAACATCCTGCAATAATGTTAGTAGAATGTTTATTTATTTCTATATTAATTCTATATTAGGTTGTTAGTGGAATGTTTTAGTGAAATCTGTTGTTAGCGAGAGGTGAGGCTGCACGCGCATCATCAAACGCTATATCAGAACTTTGGTGTCAAGTTTCTTTTCATGAAGTGTTCAGCATTCAATTACGAACCCTCTCTGAAGGAGCCGAGGGCTTCACATCAAAAAGATATGAAAAAAAACTTGAAAAATAACAGAACTCTTCAAACACAAGGCCAGTTGTTCCCTCAGAGTATTAGCAGAAAAGACAGGAGATGACACGATGGAGATCTGTACAGACAGCGAGTGTGAGCATTCTTGATCAATCTGAATATATTTACTGTGTTTCAACACTGTGTCCGGTCTTATAGAATGTAGACTGTCACAATGTTCATGAACCGGTCCAACGAACCGCATGTTACCAGGGGCTGTTGGGCTACTGGTTAGCAGAGTCGGGCTTGTAACAAGACGGTTGCCGGTTCGATTCATGATGATGGCAGAAAACAACTAAGGTGCCCTTGAGCAGGGACCTAAATGCTTCCTGGATGCTCCGGGTGTGTGTTCACAATTTGCAGTGTGTGTGTTCACATCTCACTACGCCAGTGTGTGTGTCATACAGACATGCCTGTGTGTGTGTGTGGGACAGGCCAATAATAGTATATGTACTGTCCAATTCATCACAGTCTAAATATCTGAATGTCTGTCAGTGGGCAGGACTGCTTCACATGATCTATATGTGAGAGCGATGATGCGTCTCAAACAAAATGGAAAAGAAGTTATTATGGGATGTAATGCGATGTTGATTTTAGTTAACGCTTGTCAATTCAGCCAGTTATATTTCTGAGGCTTCAGTTGGGCTTTACCGAAGCAAAAGTTTTACCTTCAGAACTGAGTGTTTCATAATCGTTTTTATTATTTATTTAATGTGACTGTAACTGTTTTGGCACTGATGCCAAACTCATTAATTTGTTAAGAAAAATGGTGTGTGTGTGTGTGTGACGGAGAGAGAGAGAGAGAGAGAGAGAGAGAAACAACATAATAATGAAGTTAAATGAAGAACGTTTCATTCGTACATTTCACTGGAATGTCAAAAATAGGTATAATAATATAGCTAATGTGCTGTCATTGTGGTAATTATATAACCCATTAATTAATAATCCCATTTTTTCTATTGAATTTCCTGCAAAACTATAGGGTGATATATACTGTTATATATACTGTCATGATATAGATATACTGTTGTCATGATATAGAATTGCTCATGCAGTAATATGATGATTTTGGGCATTGGTCTTACACCTGCTCTGTGGTGTTGATGCTGTATTTATTGTGTGTGTGTGTGTGTCCATGCACAGAATAGACCGGAAGCGTCTGAGACAAGGTCAGGGAGAAGAAACGAGTGCACCATTTTTTTCCTTGTCCTCTTTTTTTTGTGCCGCAATGGCCAGAAAATCTTCTCTTCTCCACCCAGGTGTTGTTTCCACTGGATCGATCTAGGGCACTATAGAGCCGTCATTTATCAAAGTTGATCTTACTGGATCTTTCGGCATAGACCCCATTCCTACAGCCGAAGCCTTCCACCAGCTGCGTGACACACACACACACACACTCACACACACACACACACACACTCACCTTCGGTTGCAGGTATTCCAGGAGTAATGAGGTCCTGTCACGCTGCATCTAATTATGGTGAGCGCTCATGCTGTGTTAGGCAGTGAAAGCCGGGGTCAGGAGGTCATCGCTGCAGGTCGTGTCAGCTCAACACAGCCCGCTTGCACCCGGACAGTAACTGTGGTTGGTTCAGCACTGTTTAAGCAGCTAACTGTG
>JAZGTI010015605.1:0-13296 GCA_036877585.1 Botia kubotai
TGATGAACATGAAAGTGAAGTTGACCATCTCCCATGGCCTGCACAGTCAACAGATCTAAATATTATTGAGCCACTTTGGGGTGTTTTGGAGGAGCGAGTCAGGAGACGTTTTCCTCCACCAGCATCACGTAGTGACCTGGCCACTATTCTGCAAGAAGAATGGCTCAAAATCCCTCTGGCCACTGTGCAGGACTTGTATCTGTCATTCCCAAGACGAATTGATGCTGTATTGGCCGCAAAAGGAGGCCCTACACCATACTAATAATTTATTGTGGTCTAAAATCAGGCGTTTCAGTTTCATTGTCCAACCCCTGTACACCTGCTGCAGAAAGAAAGGAATGGGGAATAGCTAAGGAGACTCTGCTTATATAAAAGGAAAGTTGCCACCATAACATTGCTATGAGCATGCACTCAGTATGTGGCCATCCACAAATGATGCCTTAGCATGAACCTGTGGCAGAGATTGTTGTTGTTTTAGGGAGAGGTACTAACCACGTTCATCAATACACGTGTGAAAGGTTGTCTTTAAAAAGACCCTGTAAGCCAGTGCTTGCTCTTTTAGAGAAAATTTGCTCTTTTTATATTCTATAATGAAAATTCTTGTAAATGTCTTTTGCACTTAACTGTGCATGTAGAAGAGAGGCATAAAAGGCACAAAAACACATACATGACCTAAAAAAAATTACAATGTAGTGACAACACAGCACTGGCCCAATAGGGAAAGTCACAGTTCACCTTGGCTCATCCTTATTTTTTCCAAAACCTAAAAAATAAATGAGTTTAGATAAAATAAGATTTAAAAACATTCTATCTTTTATCTAATCTTTTTTATCTTATAAAAAACATTGCTGGTAATCTTCCTCCTCTTATTACAGATGAAATTGCTGGTAGTTCATCAGCTGTGGTTAACTTTGTCAGAAGAAGTGACCTTCTAAAATGTGAGTTAAAGTTGGTTTAATTGATTTATTGTTCCAAAATTGTATCTATTTCATTTCTTGTGCTTATGTTTTTCTTTATAGATGGCACTATCCTCAGTTTTGATGTCAAAACGGCTCACAAGCGGATTTCACTCTCTGAAAATTACACCAAAGCGACAGTCTCAGATGAGCCCACTCACTATCCGGATATTCCAACTCGCTTTTCTGTTTGTTCCCAGGTGCTCTGCACCAAAGGCTTCTCTCAGGGACGCCATTACTGGGAAATTAAAATGAGTAGCAACAACTTCTGTGGATTGGGGCTTGCATATGGTAGTATTGACCGAAAGGGTCCATCCAGCCGCCTGGGTCGTAATGTGGCATCCTGGTGTGTGGAATGGTTTAATGTAAAGCTTTCTGCATGGTACAACAGCATTGAGACAGTGTTGGCAAATCCAAACCCTAGCCGTGTGGGCATCCTACTAGACTGTGATGAGGGAAGCGCAACATTTTTTAATGTGCAGGATCGGACCTACCCATTTCATACTTTTGTGTTTCCTTTCTCTGAGCCTGTGTATCCAGCGTTCTGGATCTTCTCAAATGGCTCTAATGTGTCTCTGTGCAAGCTCAGTAATTAAAACTATATATAGTGAACTTAGATTAGATTAATTAATGTTGATTATTGTTTGGGTAATGACATGAGTGTTTTGTTAATAGTACAGATTTCTTTTTAAGGACCTTGTCAATCCAGTTAATCACATAATTTTAATGCTAATTCCGGTGTGCTGTGGTGGTATAGAATGCATTAACAAGACTGCAATACATATTTAGTCATCTTTAGTCTATCATCTTAATCCTGACCAATTCTAATTAAAACAAATCAAGGCAAGATAATTAGGATTTGTACACCCTGAAAGGTTTAATTAATGACTATGACCATTATCAAGCTTATTAGCTGCTTAATGAATTAGTAGACAGTAAATGTTGATTTGTTTAAATTATTTTCTGATAAGACAAAGTTAGCCCATTTAGGAAACTGGTTTCCTGGGTTTCCTATATTTATGGTCAATGTACAACAGTATCTGAATTAGGTATTCCAAAGAAAGATGTGAATTTGAGCCCATTCGTTTTGACCGCTTTATCATCTTTTTATAAAACCACTTTGAGTCTGTCAGTCTGCATATCTTGGTTATAGCATCTCATAAATCTTGTGGTGAATGTGTTAGTTTTAATACCTGGGCAATGTACACTGCCTGTGCGCTGTACAGCTTAATGCAGGTTGTCATGTATCTAGGCTAGCTCCACATTGTGTTGGAGCATGTGTTACAAACGTGTTTGCAGTTTACTAATTGAGCAACGCATGCAATATTAGAAATAATAGTAAATCACTTTCTGAAATGATTGCCATAGAATCAGTGAACTGGGTATTTGGCAACTCTTGTGTGGGCAACGTAGTGATTGAGATCACATTAAATATAGCTGGACAGCTATTTACCATATAGGTTAACCGGAACTAAGGCTTATAGGGAGTTACAGTGCTTTGAACAATGTATATTACCCTTTTGTATAAATTATGGCACAGATAAAATAAGTTTGATTTGTATTGTGATTGATGCCAATGTGACCAAAAAGATACGAGATCATACAGAATTCTAAGGTAAACATTTGAGCAGGCCTGTGTCAGAATAAATATCTAGATGTATTACAGTTCTCTGTTATATTTGTCATACTTGTAAAACTATGTGACTTGATGTGACTATCAATCTCTATTGATTTACTGTGCAGCTCAACTGTTTTCAGTCCTAGACAAATAAAATGTTCATACTGGTCAGCAAATGAACCAAAATCACCAGCAAATAATATACTTTTTTAAATTTCTGATTACAATAAAAATTATTTTGCTAAATTATATCTGCTTTGTAATTTGTCTCAGGACTGGATTAGATGTGCTGGTATGTTACAGTATTTGTACAAAAGCAAATCTAGTTACACAATAACGATGTTGAAGAATCTGCTCTTGGGGAACCATTGTCCGTGTAAAACTAGAGATTTGAAAAACCAGACATGCTTACGACCAAACTGAAAATAAACTATTAAAATAATTTTAAGCCATTCAGACAATTGTAAAAACAGCCTAGGTTTAGTTACATTACAGTGGTGTCAGCACAGAAAAACAATTAGAAAGTGCAATTACATTTGTAATTAAGATTTTAATCACAACCACCGCCTTAGTTCCTAGCCACAAACACAATGGAAAACTTCACAATATACATTGTAAATAATTTTAAATAAAAAAATTTTTTCTAAAATTAAACAGATCTTTCAAAATAATATTAATTTTGTTCTCAAAGCTTTAAACATCATAAATCGTTTTTTTAATGAAAACAGTTCATGTTTAATGTCAGTGACAGCAGAGATTTAACTACAAAACTGTCTGACCTGAAAAATTAACAAGGGCATTTTTGCAACAGTGACAACTTTCAAAAACTCAATCATTCATTACAAATAAGGTTGACATTCAGATTTAAAAGCACTCGTCAACAAGTGTTAAAATAAATCATCCAAACACTAACATACTATCCTAACAAGATGAAAAAGGCAGCATCTATGTGCGGAAAATTGTTTAATAACTGCAAATATTATGGGAAAGACCAACATAAAACAATAAACAAAGCAATATAACACGTGACATGGCAAGATCAAACCACCAGCATGTCTACATGTACCAATACCAGACCAACTATCAGGAAACACAAGGGTTAAAAACAGACAAATCAAGATAACAAGAGACAGCTGGACACAATTACGCCAGGGTAACATGAAAACTAAAACACAAAGACCACTAACAAAGACCATACACTTTTTACAAAACATGACAACAACACAAAAACTATTACCCAACACAAAAAATACAAAATAAAAACTGGATATCTATCTTGTGTATCAAGTGAATGAAAACCTCAGTGCTAGACAGAGCCTTAGAACTGAAAGTCATGACAATATGACTAGGCCTCAGCCAACTTAAGTCATAAAAAAGGTAGAGAAATAGAAAAGATAAAAGAGAAACTATAAACCTGATTTTGAAAGTGTGGAATGTCTTAAAATTTTGGAACTTAAAAATCAAAAAATATGTCTTAGGTGTTATTTGCCAAGTAAATCACTTGGGTAAATTTTATTTAAGTGTGTTGCACAGAAATTTTAATTTTCAGAGAGAAAATGGGAAAAACACAAACATCTAATATAACACCATACAACACAAAATAACAAAAAATTAGCAAATGCAAAAAAAGACGCTTGGTAGAAAGAAAAAAAAAATATGCACTATGTAAAAATGAATATTTTATTCCAGTGTTTTAAACTATTTAACTGTCATTTCAAAATCTAACCAATAACTCAATTAGTCACATAATATATGAAGATATCAATGCCCTGTCAATCTATAATCTAAACCAAATTCAAGGGTTGCAATCAGTACATTGACACACAGTTTTTGTCAGAACAAAATTGAAGGATCTACCAATATTATTCAACCTATTATTTTTATAACTACATAATTTATAATACAATTATTATACCTTTATTTCTGAATGGTATTTTTATTGGCCTATGGCACAAGAAATCCTTGCAAAACATTAATGTCTAAGAAGTTTTGTTTGTAACATTCTCCACTTGACTGAATTTTCATTTTCTGTGATTGCCTGAGCTTTTCTTTCCTCAAGTTATTACATTTTGGAATAATAAAGGCTAAACTCTAAGCCAAATTTTTGGTAACACTCCCTGTGAAAAAAATATGCAAATCAACACTGCCCATGTTCCAACAAAGAAATACTTTAAATGTTTAAGAAAACATTTAAAAAACCCTAAAACATAGGGCTATGAAACTCTCATAGCAATAACAATTGCAAATGTAATTACTAGAGCAGGACATGCACATTATGCATATTTACAATTATGATATCACATTGGGTTTAAGGTGATCTACTGAGGGTTCTTCAGTGTCTGAGATGCTGGAGTCATCATCATCGGTCTGTTCTGTACTGTGATACAGCATGAGAGCCTGGGTCTTATGGGTAATGGTGATCGTACATGGACCCTGTGCCCACGGCTCCCCATCCACTTGCATTGGCATTCGAGAGCTCTTCAACACCAGCTACCATAAAGAAGTAAAAATTAGTCAGATTTTCATCTTTGAGTAGTTCGCTTTGGATAGTATTTATCAGGGTTTGTCAACTGCTACTCATAACATAGCTAAAAGTCTTATATCTTAAAAGTCTAAATATCTAAAAGCATCTAAAATATTAAAGTCCAAATATCTTTTCATTTACAGTGAACAATAATCACTATGAAGTCACTTTAAGCACCTTAAATATGCTCAAAATAGTGATTGGTTTCTTTTACAAATGTATTGTTTCAATATTGCTATCTACTGTGATTGATGCTACAGGGTTTAATGTGTACTTTACATTTTTGTGTAAAAGAAAAAGGGATTCAAGCAGAGATGTCATAACCTATACAAAATTTACTTCCTTTATGCATCTTGCCATATCTGTTTAATTTCTGAATTATTCCTGTACGTGCCAAAAACAAGTAAGTTGGCATGTACAAACGATATGTTTGTACGTTTTACAAACATATCGTTTCACTTCAGAAGGCATTTATTAACCTCCTGGAGTTGTATGGATTACTTTTATGATGGATGGATGTATGGAAGCACTTCTTTGGAGCTTCAAAATCTCTGACACTATTCACTACCATTATAAAGCTGGGAAGATACAGGGTACAATTTAATATTGACTAAAAGTCATATACACCCCCAGGATGCCTTGAGGGTGAGTAAATTATGGGCACTTTTTTTGTATTTTTGGGTGAACTACCACTAACAAACTGGTGTCATGGATTCCTATTATGTTTTTTTTTAAATCTCAGTCACTATTCAAAAAGCTATTACAAAGCTTTTTATTTTTTGCTATTACAAAGCTGGGAAAAACCTAACATTTTAAAATAAACTATTCCATTAGCTGCATCTAAGAATGCTTAGAAGTGATGAATTAAAAACATGGATTTTTTTTTTATTGTAGTACAATGATTAAAGCTGTGTGGGGGAAAAGGTTATTAGTCTCACCCGTACTGTGTGTGCCTGTCCCAGCCTTACAGGACTGGCCAGTTTCACCTGGATCTGTGCACAATGGAATGAGCCATACACACCCACCACCTCTAGTAAACCATCATCCACACTGAAGACAGACACAATTAAAGTTTTAAATATTAAAAAATATAAGTTAAACCATTTATTAAACTGTAATTTCAACAGGTTTTGTCATTTCAAAACATGTTTAACTCATCCTAATGGGATTCAGAATTTTAGAATGTCAAGCCACTCTCAAGTGAAGGCTATGGATTAGTGTAGTGATGCTTGGATTCTTACCGTGTAGGAGGATAGGGTTCATCTCCCATTCCTTCCCAAAGTCTACAGCCACCACCCCAGTAGCCAATATTACACACTATTATTCCTTCCAGACAGGGCAAAGTCACTTGTTCTCCATCCAACTCCAGCTAAACAGACAAATATATTTAAATCGTGATTAGACACAGAACCACCTACTATTTTTGGCTCTTTTTGCTTATAACTTTAAAAACTTTTGTCAAAAATCATAGGGGTTGGTCTATTTAGATAAAAAAAAATCAAATCGATACTCAATGATCAAACAGTGTTCTACAACAGAAAACACTTAATAATGCCATAAACATATGCTTGATGAAGTTGAAAATTGGTATACATGTTTTTGGGTGGATGTCCTAACATATTCTCTAATTTTACATGGAAACATCACATGGGAACATGGCCACCAGCAGTCAATCAAAATTAAGCAGCTAATAACATCCAATCTGAATGGCCTACCATTACAACTTTTTGTTTCTTTATAGTCCTTGCTTTAAGCATTTGGTAGTGTGTATCAATTTTTTCCAGTTTTTATTTATAAAGAAATAACTTTTTCAAAGCCTGTTCATCCGATTTGCATAAAATTTGTCATGCATCACCCTCTAACCCTCATGACAAAAAGTTGAATTATAGTCAAAATAATATTGATGGGTTGATTCAGCTAGCAGACATTATTTTTTTCAGGTGTGGCCCAATATGACTAAAATGCCTATATCATGTGTACACAAAACTTCGAAACATTCTGAACTAACATGCAGTTTTAGCCATTTTTTGTCCATGAGAGGGTAGGGCCAGCTTTTTGATTGCCAGTGAAATCACTGTAGCATTAAAGACATTTTCATAAGTAAAATTATAAATATTAGGTAACACATTACATATCTGTTGCATTTTTTCTTAGCTAACTGACAACTGTCGGAGGTGACAAAGCAAGCAAACAACAAAGTCAAGAGGAAATACACAGAATGCTCTTCTGCCTTTTTTTGCATTTCTCCTTTCAATATGCTGAAATTTTAGAAAGATATTGCTGTCTGGAATTAGACAAGTGAATCAGTCTGTGGTAAGCGAGATTTGTGTAAAACTGTTAACAAATGCTGCTTTGTCTTGCATTCCAGCAGACACTAGTACAGACTATTGCCACCTACTGGTACGGAAAGCGATTTCCTGTCATGCAGGCGCAAAAACAGATGTGCTGCTTGGCTATTTGGTGATGACTATCAGCTTGGTGTGTAAGGGCAACTTTGGACCCAGACGCAGCAGAAGTGAACTAACCCTCTAGTCTGCTTTCGTCAACGCTAGTTTGTTGGCGTCAGTTTAATTTGTTCTGGGCTTTAAATTCCATGGTAAGCAGTTTCATTTCAAGCTTGTTTCATTTCTTAATTATGATTAATTAAGCCATGTTCAAAGTAAATTATCCTATTAAAAATCACCTGTAACCTCATTACATCAGTATTACTACACCACTGCGTCTGTGTGTTGCTGTTTCTGAAGAACTTTGCTTGGCAAAAGAATAATTATTTTTATCCATGTCATTACATTTTTGTTGCTGTGTGTTTATGAAACACTGCCAGGTACGTGGAAAAATCATTTTATATTGTAAAAGCAATAAACCCTGTGAAGTCGTAGTTTACACTTAATTTAGAACAGCTAAGGGGTAAACAACACAGTTAAGAACAATTAAAAGCACAGTATTGTTTTAATACATGTCAATCATATGATGTCAAAAACAAAGAAGAAAACAGAATGCTTTAACCTTTAACCCCTTTCCCAGTAAGCAGAATAAAACCTTTACCTCAATCCTCTTATCCAGATCTTTACATTCTTGCACTAAGCAATCTTTGGTACCATACAGGAAATACACTGCCTGTGAAAAAATACCACTTTCATCATGAACAGCCATGGATTAAAACATCACTTCTGTTTTTAAACACATAAGCAATGCACAGTTTAATTTATTAATGTAGGTACACTGTTAAGCTCCTCTGTAAGTGTGCTAGTTCTAGTAGTACATATTAGTACTATCATATATTACTATCATACCTATTAAAATTTAAACACTAAAAGCCATCTGCACCTGGACCTAAATGGACTGATAAAACATATTAGCACTAACAATCGACAATGCAAAAATTATTTTAAATTAAAGGTATGGGTTACTTCTCTTGTGCATTTATATTATAATTAGGAAAGTACAGTATAATCAAAATCTTACACTCCTAAAATTCTATAGAGAGAAGATAATATTTTGAAACACAAACAATGTGCTTTTTTAGAAAATGAAAAGGCTTCAGACCTTGTTGATGATACGGCTGGAAAAAAAGGAGGGTGTTTTTTCTCTGTGTGCATGGAAATTCAGTGCCATGAGAGCATCAGGACCCACTGAGAAATAATTATTCATGGACAATACCTATAAAGACAACTATTTTAAGATCATGGTTGATAGTAATACTGTGATTTATATGATTTTACTCTATTAAATTATTTCCAAAATATTTTTTTTTTCATTTGTATTCTGGCCTGAGCTATAATCGTCAATCTACTGGTTATTCACATGTGGTATATTCTCACCTTGGATTTAAGAAAGTAGTGACCTTTTGAAACCACCTGAACTTTCCACCTGCAACATTAACAGCCAGATTATATACAAAATACACTGACAATGGAAAAAGTCAAGCTTCTTAAAATAAAATATAAAAATAACACTTTATAACACAGCTAAAGTCTCACCTGTCCATCCTGACCACCTCAGCTTCTAGAATATTCCTAAGCACTTGTTCAACTGGAATCTCCCCAGCATAACCGGCTCCCCATCCCAGAGAGTTTGATAAATCATTTCCTGTGCCCAAAGGCAGGATCGTTACATAAGGGATAAAATGATCTTGGCCCTATGTAGAATAAGAGAGAAAACCCAGAAACCAATTTAAAGCATAATGAAATTACTATTATACTATATACTGTACAGAAATTACTATTAAAGATAATTAAAACCAATTAGACTGTTGTACAAATTAACAAGAACTATCATATATTACTATCATACCTATTAAAATTTAAACACTAAAAGCCATCTGCACCTGGACCTAAATGGACTGATAAAACATATTAGCACTAACAATCGACAATGCAAAAATTATTTTAAATTAAAGGTATGGGTTACTTCTCTAAATTTTGGGCTAATAATACAATACTCTAATACTGAAGTATAATACATATCTACAGTATAATACTATCTACACAAATCAGAAATGAAATGCCTTATCTAAGCAGATGACCAAATGCAACATTGCCCCAACAAACATGCACATCAGCAGAATCTACACATAGGCTACTAGAACAATACTGTCAGATCTTTTCTTTACATAAAAGCCATTTTAGCGCTAAACGCTTACGACATAAGAACATAAATGGGATAAACTATACAGAACCTGTATTTTAGGACTAAAACAGTAGAAATAAAAAAGGAAAATGTTAAGGAAACAGGGGATATTTGAAAAAAAGTAGGTTATGCAACTTTAGAGTAAGCAGCAAACATAGAAAAAGAAGTTCATTACAGTAAACATAATATATTCTATCATTAACCACATAATACACAATTACACTGGTAAATAAGCACATGGTAAAACCATGGTAACATGGTAAAACTAGATAGTACAGTTTGAGGACAAACTTTATGTTGGCTTGACAAAGCCCAGCCTGAAAAGTGAATAATAGTTTAAAATACCTTAGGCCTGACATTCTCTAACACTATGGTAACAAGTTTAACATGTTTTACTATATTAACATTTTAACAGAATTTGGCATGATTTTAACATGTTTTTGCCTGATGCTAAAATATTTTTACATGAAGCTAACACATTTTAACATTAATTAGCATGATACTAGGACATTTTAGCATGACACTAAAACATTTTAACATGAAAGATATATTGCAATATGCTTATATATTGCTTATTCATTAGATTATACAATTGTTAGGGTGCTCTGCATTGTTGCTAGAGTGTGGCCAGAAAGTTGTCAGGGCAATACCTAAAGCACACTGGCAGCCCAAGTCAAATAAGCACACCCATGTCTTTAAAAGGTTCTAATTCTGAGATACAGATTCTAATTCTGAGATTATTAATTTTATTACATGGTTGCTAGAGTGTAGCTAGACAGTTAACAGGGTAAAACTAATAAACAAACGTGTGCCTGAATTAAAAGAGCCAACTCCCATTTCTGTGATGTTCTAGTGCTGGGATATGGCTAATTCATGTTGGTTGCTGGGGCATGGACAGACAGCTTCCATGGTAAAAATTAAAGACTTCTTGCCAGTCTAAGTCGAAAGAGGCCACCTAATTGTCACTAAGACGGTGTCTGATATCTCTCATCTTTTTCAGTGGAAGTCAATGGGGTGGTTGCTAAGATACTATAACTGGTTGCTGGGGCATGGCTATGAAATTGTCACCATTTTTTGCTGGTTGCTAAACTGAGCGATATGAGACCACCCTGCCCACCACGCATCTACGACATTCTGATACGGAGCAACAACATCACAAAATTCAGCTGAAAGTCGATGAAAATTTTCACCCACTTTTTTGCAAGCACTATTAAAAAGAAAGCAGGAGAGTATTAGTAATGCTTTGCTTTGCAAGCACCACTTATAAGTTCAAATCAAACAACGTTGGCTCTCTCAAGCCAACATAACAAAATGTTTAAATCAAATAACAATATGTTTGTTTTCTCAAGCCACTTCATCTTTTTGTCTTACAGTGGATGGATCGAGTTGGAATCTCTTGGAGATGGTCGTATAGCCTTCCCCAGACTGATGGGCTGTCACCACCTTCTTGCTGATGTCCTCGGATATCTCCTTTCCTCTTGGCATTGTTTGACTCCTTGGCACTACAGTGGTTTGGTTGGTTTCCTCTCTCTTTTAATCAGTGTTGCCTAACCACTTTCCTAAGGATCCAAGCATCTTTCTAAGTCAAGCGTCCGGTTAGATAAATTAAAGAAAACTCAACTTATGCAACAGATGTTTTTATATTGCCCAGAGCATTGTCAATAATATCCAGGTGCGCTTCAACAGACTTATCCATGTTATTAACACAAGAAGCCACAGATTTTATTGCTGCCAGAATCTGGTCCATGGTTATCATGCCAGTTAGCGCTGGGGTACTAATTTCACCATGCTGATCCTTGTTAGTAGAGCATGTGGTCGATTGTTGAGCTGCTTTCTTTTTTGTGGTGGATGGGCCGAACAAAAATATTTGTTCATAAACAAAAATATTTGTTCATAAACAAAAAACCAAGTGTTCATAAAATAGTTAATGCCCACTTTGAGTGAGTTTGTGGGTGCACGTGCAGCCCCTCCCACCAAACACTTTGTCAGAACTTAAACTAATCAAACAGACACAGTAAACACTGAGCAGATAGACTTTCATTGGCATGCTACGTTCAGTAATACAAAAGCAATGTTGATCATGACATTATTTGTAAGGAAGCATAACACATATTGATTAACACAGAATTTGCATACAAGTTGACTTTGAAATCAAGTTGACTTTGAAAAACTTAAAAATAAATAAAAAATAAAACTGAACTTTACATTTTAATTTGATTTATCACTATTTTTGCATGAGCATTAAAAGCTTCATAAAAATGTTTTTGCAGTTTTCACATTTGCCTTGTCATTTTAATATTGTCATTCTTGCCTCAGGATTGTAGTGAAAATGAAATGTCAAATCATTAAATGCATTTTTATATTTCAGTTTGACAGGGACGATGCATTGTCAGCATGAAAATTAAAATGAAATTGCATTGTCATTTCATTCTTAACTTTGGCACATATTTTGTGTAGTTTTCTTTAATAAAGTTGTTAATTTTGTTTTATTTGCATTTATTGAGGAGAGGTGGGCTGTGACTTTTATAAGCGTTCAGGTGTACGATGTTTTTTGGGCATACAAAAAAGTGGGCGAAAAATTTAACATTTGGCTGAATTTTGTGACGTCATAGCTTATATCAGAATGTCGTAGAGACTTGGGGGGGGGGGGCTCATATCGCTCGGCTTAGCAAGCATCAACAAATGGTGACCTTACAACTTCATAGCCACACCCTAGCAACCAGCTACAATATCCTAGCAAATGCTCCGATACTCCTCAAGAGTTCCATTGAAAAAAATCCTATAGACTTAACATTGGGCAGATATTTGTAATGCTATAGCTTTACATCAGAATATCATAGAGACTTGGGGGTGGGTGACAAATGCTGACATTTCAACTTAATAGCCATGCCCAAGCAAACAGTACCCTACACCCACTCCATTGACTTCCATTTAAGAGGTGAGAGGCATCAGAACATCATGGAGACAAATGAGTAGCCTCTTTTGACTCAGATTGGCAAGTACTTATTACCATGGAAACTGTCCAACCATGCCCTAGCAACCATTTAGAGCACCCTAGCAACCAACATGAATTAGCTACATCTCAGCACCAGAACATCATAGAAACATGGGAGTTGGCTTTTTGATTCAGACACACACCCGTCTATTAGTTGTGTTTTACTCTGTTAACTGCCTAGCTACACCCTAGCAACCATTTACAATACCCTAGCAACCATGTAATGACATGAAAAAGCCATATCCCAGCTTCCTTGCACTAGCAACCAGTTAGAGCACCATAGCAACCTCTAAACAAATAAGTAATATTTTGGTATGTCTATCATGCTAAAACACATAAGCATCATGATAAAACATGCTAGCGTCATGCTAAAACATGATAGCATCATACTAAGATGTTAGCACCATGCTTAATATTAAAACATACTAACATCCCGCTAATTACTGATAGATTCATGTTGAAACATGTTAATGTTGGCATTCATGTAAATGGCTTCATGTAAAAATGTTTAGCGTCATGCTAAAACATGCTAAAATAATGCTAGTTTGTTAAAACCTTAGCAACATACTTGTTA
>JAZGTI010015606.1:0-13295 GCA_036877585.1 Botia kubotai
ATGAGTACTGGTACCTTTTCATATATAAGTCCCTCAGTACCATAGCAACTACATAACAGCACCACAGGTACCTCAGCAACACCCTAGAAACCACCCAAAGTACTTTAGCAACTGCATAGCAACATCCTAACAACCACCACAATTACATTAGCCACCACTTTGCAACACCCCAGCAACCACCAAGTGACAGGCCTTGGGCAGCCTCAGACCGAATAAATGTGAAACAGTCATCATAAGGGGGGTATGTGGCCATAAATGCTTTGACATGCATTTGCCAAGCTGTCCAGCCTACACCTCAATGACTACAAGCAAAAACCAAGCACACACTACAAGAGAGAAATTGGCACCCTATGTCATTTAAAGGGACAGTTTACCCAAAGTGAAAATTCTATCATTTACTCACCCTTAAGTCATTCCAAACCTGTATGACTTTTGCGGAATACCAAAGATATTTTGAACTAACCAAACAACGGTGACACCAATTGACTTCTATTGTATGGACACAAAAACACAACCATTATTCTAAACATTAGCTTACTTATTCTTTATATTTTTTTCATTTTATAAGATTTCATTTTAGAACAATATTAAACCCATCAAAACCATTAAATAATTATAATTGTGGGAATTATGTTAACTAAAAACATGCCAAATAAACTTAATCTTGGAAGCTTTTAAAATGGTATTGAAGAAATTTTGATTTGATTCACCAAAGATTTGCAAAGAAAGTAAAAAAAGTGTGCAAAGCCAGATTTGTGTTGCATGGTCAGATTGTAAATAAAGTAGAATTTGACAAGAGAGCCGAGCATAACTGCCCTGAAAAAGTCACACATTGTGGTAAAGGCAGGTTGTTACAGGGCACACTCATAATCTATCGTTGCGGAAGCATCATCCACTCTTGGCACACTCAGTTAACGCTTTGAAAAGATATGATGAGCTATTGTGCACGACTGTTCCACATCAATAAACAACAGCCCACCACTTAAGCAACAATAAAACATTATATAGCTAGGCCTATATTCTGGTACAATTAGCATGTTAAACATGCCAAATGGGAATATAATACACAAATTCATTATTTCCGACAGCTGGAGGCTAATGTGCCATCAAATCACACAAATTATAGTAGACAAAGTATAGGGCTGTACCCCCACAAAATAAGTTACAATAAGCCAAATCAGTAAGCAACACATTATTTACGTACCACCTATTCACACCATAGAGAAACATACCATGTAAACATACCATGTAAATACAGTAAGAATTAAAGAAAACACCAAACCTTTAAGGAAAATAAACATTTTGCAATTGCAGGAGGCCTATTTTATGTTATTTAAATAGTAAAGGCATACTACTATGAGTTCCGAATATACTTGGAACAGTTAAGAAGAAACTTATTTAAAAACTCTACACATAATGGTTGTCGGACTTGTCAAACAGATTTTAAACATTCATTCACTATCAAGATAATTTGCAACTTCCTTTAGTCCCCAGACCCCTTGGCCAATATAAATAGTAAGGTGCGTAACGATATATCAATGCCATGGTTCGGTTCATATGTTTTTTGAGCAGTTCGGTTCTGTTTGCTATCGGGTCATGGCATGGCACCAGCAATGCTAAACACTAGATTCACTTTTAACTTTATAATGATAATACTTCAAAGACAATAATTTTAGTGTTAAACTTTGTTAATGGCCATGTCAATGCGTACCATAGTTAAATATGGGCATTTTAAAGTTGTAAAAATCCACTGAAGATACTAACAGATTAAAGTCTTGATAGAGAGAACCTTGTTTTTAAAACAGTAATTTATCTTTTAAGGTACATCATATATACAGTACATTAAAGACAGAAAATGTGCATAAAGTTTGAATCTATGCATAAATGTGACAAAATCTTCATGATTCTTTCACACTGAATATGAAATTACAGACAGTGTGTTTTTTTTAAGTATTATTTAATTTGTTGATCTGTGTGGTATTTCAAGTTCATTAATGTTTACAAGAATATCTTGGATTATTAGCAAAACACTTGTGGTAAAGAGAAAAAAGGGGGGAAGTACCCAACCCTGCGCTGAATTTCAGGCCCTGGTGTATAATATACAGGTTTTAGGATGGCTTGATATAAGTACAGGTTTGTGTGTGAAAGTAAGAGGATGAGATATGGAGGATGATAAGAAATAACAGTTAAAATCTGTGGATGGTTTAACAGTGAAGCATGTCTGACCAAATGGATAGGGGTCTCTGAGATCTTAAAATTAGTAAATGATGAATTTTGTCATTTCAGTGCATTTAGAAAGTATTCAGACTTTGTCATTATATGGTACTGTGTGTAGATTAATGAGAAAAAAAATGAATAGTAGCAGGCTACAACAACAAAATTAAAAACCGTGAAGGTGGTCTAAATGCTATATTTAGATTTAAATACTGTATTTACTTACCCATGTTGTTCCAAACCCATATACAATTTTATTTTCCATGGAATACAAAAGAAACAATTATAAAGAATCTTGTCCAAGGACAGGTCATATTGAATGTTACATTTAAGACCATATCATTTTGTGGTAATTTTATGCTGTTTCATGGATTTGTTTTTTTGTTGACTTGAATATTTTATGTGGGAAAAATACTTGGTGCTTGAAATGCGTGTTGGTTAAGTACCATCCTATTAGTGTGGTCTGGATATTGGTTGTGTTAAACTTAGGATATGCCTTTTGTTTTTATTTGAGTATGGTTTTAGGGTTAGGTATTACTGTACCTTCAGATGTTGGCAGACCTCTGCTTTGGGTCTCTGCTATTGCCTCAATTTCTCCAGACTCCGAAAGGTTTACATCAGCTGCTGCAAAACAGAGAGGTGACAGGTATTAGTAGAAATTATGAACAGAAAATAAAAATAACTTCAATTTATGCAGCTACACTGCAACTGAAGTGTTGTACAGTGTGGCATAGCCAATATGCAGGAAACCATTTTGTTGTCATGTGACAAGAACCACAGAACAGGAAATGTCACAGAAAAGACCCCCTTACCCCCATGATTGTGCCACAGAAAAGCTAAATTTATCAAATGCGCTCAATCTTTTAATAACTTTTTGTCTGGGATGTGTGTAGATGATGCATACCACATTTGGTGCAAATCGGACAAATGCCTAGGAGGAGTTCGAAAAAGTAGGTTTTTCAAAAAATTCAAAATGGTGGAAAAATTTGCAAATTTTGCTCGACTCGGCATGAGCCAAGGAATCAGAGCATAAAGAATTTTGTTTCTAGGCCTAACGGTTCAAAACTTATGAGCACAAACGTAAGTCAAAATTTGGACAGTTGGTGGCGCTAGAGGGATTGATTTAGGGACTCTAAATTGGTGTGGTTAATGTTCATACTGTCCTCTATCAGTGCGCCAAATTTCATAACTTTCCTATGTACAGTTCTATGGGCTGTCATAGACTTCAAGAGCGGAAGAAGAAGCGGAAGAATAATAATAAGAAAACTAACAGTTTTAAATAGCGGTTTTAAAACTAATAAACATGTATTATGCGTGTAAGGGCAATTTACATGCACAGTGAATAACAGACTAAGCTTACTACTTTTGCTACTTTTACATATGCCACTTAGATTAGAGATAGTTATAGATGCCATAGGTTATAAATGATGTAAACCATTATTAGATTATTAGCAAAATTATGATATACTACATTTTAAGTATTCCGGAATTGCATTAAATGCTTTGTCAAATATCAGTTATTCCAATAAACAAATGAAGATCCTTTATAAACAGGTCATTACTACATAACCGCTCTGAATTTTGGTGATGTGACATTTAATTGATAAACCTCACATTCCAACATATTGTGCTGCACTACAGCAATTTTACTTTGTCCATCAATGTAAATTTATTTTACAAATATGTCGGAATTGATAACTATAAATTGTATGTTGTAATATCTTACTGCTGCAAAGCAGATTTAAAAAATACTTAATATGTTAAAATATGGTTCTTAGAACTGGGTCTGTAAACAAATTCTGAACAGCATGTCTGTTTGTGGGCAGGTTTTGTATTAGCAGTCAGTTATGTTGTCACCTATGTGTTCGCAACTCTAAGCTGTAACTGCTAAGCTACCTCAATCCTGGAGGGTGGCCAACAAAAGGGCCAGTGTGAAGACCTGGGAAAAGACGCTGATCTAATTATTTTGGCTTGGCATGCCTGTGAGCACTCAACCTCTGAATCACCACCTTTCACAGCGAATTTTACTTTTTCAGCGTGTTGCTTGCCTGGCAACTGTCGGTAAGCAGGCCACTCTGAGTGCTCATAAAGTGATGGCAAACAACATGATGGCTGCAGTATGCAGAGGCACCCCCATGGGAGAATCTGGCTCCAGGATGGGGGCAGACAACCCTCAACCAGGCTGAGAATGTAGAAGCTTGTTAACACTCTTAACACTTGTTAACAATATTATCCCCTGGACAGCATTTTAGACAGGAATGGTTTGCTATAATTATATAATAAAGGAGATGCATAAAGGAAAAACTGAATTCGCTCCGACTACAAGATTCCCCGAAGAACACTGCATTTGCCTCCACTAATGAAATGGTTTGTTTAGTCCTCAATAATAAATTATTTGCATTGAGCCTTATGATGTACTTTTAATTTGAAGTAAAAGGAAATATAATTTCTTATTAGTTTCTCTTGATTTTTGACTAGTTTTGTGAGATCTGATGTCAGCCAAAAAGAAAAGCGGTTTTAGAAATGTTTATTATTAATATATTAACTTTATTATTAATATATATATATATATACACACACATACACATATATACACCTATGTACACACACACACACATATATACACACGTTAAAGGTAGAAATAGGTTAATAGGTCTGAGTAAAAACAGCAAAATGTAAACACTGTAAACCAGTCATGCTACATCTTTTAGTTGATGTAACTTGTTTAACAAATATATAAACTAAAGGCTGTGACTACTATATACTATAACCTGGTACAGCCTCCCTACAAGCGATGCAAAAATTTGAAAAAATTCTCTGTGTTTGCTGGGATGATAGCTTTACAATTAAATTCAAACCGATTTCTATAGTGCTTTTCACAAAATTTGCATTGTAAAGCAGCTTTACAGAAAACACATTGAAACAAAAGAAATTATAGAAAAATTATGGACAATGAATCAAGATAGCCTAATAGGTATATACTTGTTTTGAGACCATGACACATTGGCTGTGTTTACACTGCAAGGCTTAATGCTGAGATGCTCTTAAATCCATGTTAATTTTTTTGTCCCACCTGTTTACACTTTAGAGACACCTTCTATCTGACGTCCATGTCTAAATTAATATTCCGGCTAAAAAGATTAATCTTTTAAAGCTTTTCACATCACATCAAGTGACTTGTCCAAACAAGACAAGCGCTGACTTATGCAAGTGGTAACATCCATCTTCCATCCACTGCCAGAAATAAATTTCGGGATGTTGTGCCTGCTACAGGTGCTGCTACGAAATGATGATGTTCAATGTAATCTGTTGTGGAACAGTGACGTCATAGCCAAGGTGAACCGGATGTGTGTGTTTAGACGCAGGTTGGATGTCTGGATACGTGATATGTATCAGATTAAAATCCACATTTGGAAGTGGCTCAGAACGGATATGAGAAATCGAATCTTGTTCGGATTTTTGTGCCAGTGTAAATGCAGTCATTTAGTCATTTAGCTAGCTAAGAACCATATAAAAACAGATACTACATTTCAGCTTACATGGAAAAGTAAAGTAAAAAAAAAGTAAAACAGGAAACTCATAAATATACAAATATTTGCAATGCCATAACATTTGCATTAGCATTACTAACTGAAAATATAATTGGTTGACTATGGGTTTTTCAGATTTTTAAATTTATGCAAAAATATCCAGAGCTTGTCATCATTTTGAGAATGTTTTATCCCTATGCCTTAAAAGGTAGTAACTATAATGTTGTCCTTGTGTGGTGTGGAGCCCATACTAACCTAACCACATATTCTGCACAGTTTTTATATTCTATGCAGGGTTACTTAAAGTTTAAGTGTGTGTGTGTGTGTGTGTGTTAAACCACCTAACTAACTGAAAACAGCCTAAATTGTAAGCAGATACATTTTTATTTTCAAACTACAATATGTTACCTTGCAGAGTAATTACCAGAAAATGTTATTTCATGTACAAATGTTATTTCATGTATACAACAGCATCTGCTATGCTGTTTATTTCCAAAAGTCCATGTCCACCGAGAACTTTACAAAACATTCAGGTGTATATATAGCACATATTCCATCTGGTATCCACTGACCTGTCTTGTTAATTAAAATATATGGCATGTAAAACAAGAACAGAAAAATCTGCAAAATGAGGCAGATGTAATTGAAGTATAGCCTTACTATGAAAAAAAATCCTCAGGGAGTCAATCTTGTCACACAGCAATTGTTTTAACTGACACTGAGCAATTGCCCAAAGAAAAAAGAATTTCATCGACAATTTCGATAGAACATAAAAAACATGCTTGTATTTGGTGTTTTCTAAAATTAAGTAAAAACAATAAAATATGACAAGCAGAGTAAAGCATTCACAAGGGTCTGTCACATATAAATCAATCAAACCTATTATTAATAAGAACTTAAGGACCACCATCGCAGTAAACTCATTGTTGGCCAAGCTATTGGAATTCAGACTTCAAACGAGACAGCAAGAGGAAACATTTGTTTGTAGTTCGAAACCATATGCAGCTTTTTTCCCCTCAAGGCCTGCAACCAAGTTCTGAGAAGCAGAGCATAGCTTGCCAGATGTACACTATTCAGTAAACTTAACTTAAATGTTATGTTCCTCTAACAAGCACAATTTTAAATTTTTAATACAATCATCAGGAGACTATTTCCAACAATTTAAAATCAATCTACTGACTGAAGAGTTTTGGAACCTAAACTGAAAAATATTTACCTCTGTTGTGTCAAGGATGTTCACCCGAGTTTGAATAAGAACCAAAAACAGATAGAAACACATGTATGTCATTCAAGGAAAGATGTTTTCAATTGCCTAGCTATCACTACATCTCACATGACTTACGGCAGCTCACTATAGTAAAAAAACTAAAGACAGCAACGGTGACTGCCCATTTTGAACTTCAAGTGAACATAAGCTTTTTGGGTTCCTTTTTCAAAAGTGCAATAGTGACCACTCACCTATTCAGCACACTTTGCACCTTGGTGATGATTTCCCCCTCAGGATTTTCTCCATGGGGATTAAAAAAAGAATTCAATAAAAAGTTCTGAACCTTAAACCAAAATATCTAGCTCTGTGAACAGTCACAACATAATAGCATCTGATTACCAAAAAACTATTTTTCTATGAAGAAGGTAAATAGATTTTTTACGTCCAAAACTCAACTTTTGCACTCTATAAAGTGCAGCAAAATGCATAGTGAATTTGTGCCAATACAAATGAACGCAAACCATGAAAAAAACAGTGTAAGAAGAAAAACACTTAAAAAATGAAAGTGTAGCGTGGTTTTAAAACAAACCATATTTTAAAAAAATGTTTTGTAAACTTCCTTTTTCACAAATCATGGTTTATGAATGCACTAATATTGTTTTCATTTCATACATTGTAAATTTGCAGATTTGAAAACAAAAACTGTGAACACACTGTTCTGGCACAAACCTTGCGTGTGGGTGGGCTTAACTGTGCTTTATTCTTATTGGCTAGTGAGATTTTGATGGACAGCTCTCTGACCCAGAACTAGATTTAAGTGGAGCAGATTATAAAGAATTTATCTGGATGTGGTTAGTGGTATAGTTGTAGTGTTTGTTATCATCACATTTTTAAGTGTTTTTCTTCTTTTAACATTGTTTATTTCTGTTCGTTTCTTCAAAGTTTACTTTTATTTTTATTGGCACAAAATAAATCCCATAAATGCACAGCATTTTAGAATGTATGTGAAAGAGTTGTAAATATGCAATGTCATTGCCTTTGACTTGAATATTAGCCAGGGCTACTATTAAGACAGGAAGTAGGACATCCGTCACTGAGGAAGGGATGTGCAGAACATGTAACATGCCTATCACACTAAAACACATTTTGAAGAGATGGGATACCATTAAAGAGTGTTTTTCAAGGATAAAGTGTAATTACATGGCCATGCAAGAGCTCTACTCTCAGATCTTCCATACAAATGATGGGATAATAACAGCTCTCTCCTCAGACATAAACTCACTCCCTCTGGCCTCTGTGTTTATCGGCAAGAATGTTGGTAGTCATAGCAAGACTAAATATATAAAGTGTAATAGGTCATCACATAAAATAAGGAGATGCAAAAGTGAGCATTTACATAATGTTAAGGTGTTATCACGTGACATGTGTTGCCATTTGTATTTAACTCAAGTTCAAAACATAATGTGGCACTTCAGTTCAAATTCAACTTGTAACTTGTGTTAACATGTAAAGCATAACTTCCCCCAGGTAAAGATCAAACTGGTTGCTATCCAGGCTGAACTGAGACTGGAACCTGTCGTCTCAGATCTTTAGTTTTTGAACTAATTAAAACTTTTCAAGACCATTTCATAAGCCCACATTATACACATCCTTGTTAAGGAACAAGTCCTGCTGATTGCTCAGAAATAAAAACGTTTTCACTTTTTCACGCAACAAAATCTCAATATTAGTTTGCAACAAAAATTATATTGATTTTGTTGATCATATAGTCTTTTGCAGCTATTTTCCCCAAGAAAAGCGATTTACAGGGCATTCGAGGTATATTTGATCAGCCCATGCATTCCCTGGCAATTGAACCAATGCTTCTGCCATTGAATTACATAAAATATGTTGAACTGTTTGTAAAAACATTCCCCTTATGTTTTTGTGGCCTGCGTGAATGACTCCTGAGTCAACCTCGGTCAAACAATGCTTTGCTGCAAAATTTAATTTCATTAATCTGCCACAAGGTCTCAGTAAATGTTGACATAGGTGCTTATGTGTGATTACTTATAAATTATTTGCTAATTTATTTATTTTTTGACAGCCTATTTTCAGTACATGCAATAAATGCAGGAAACTGACTGATACTGCTTATTTTCATAATCATAATTTATGAACCCATTTCACAGACACTTGAGAGGAAATATCTAATCATATATCCCACCAGTATTTTACTCCTCGGAGAAGCCTGTCATAAAACAATCATATATGTTATGGTTATACAGTTTTTAACAGTCATCAAATGTTTTTCAACTAATTTTATTTCTAAAGGTCCAAATGCAGTTTTAACAGCAGGGATATAAGTAATTGCCCATTTAAGAATATAACAACGTTCCAGGTCTCACTTATGAAAACAATCTTTGCAGAACAATGTCATAGCAGCTGTTTGTGGCCCTTAATTCCATAAGATGGTTCCATAAGACTAATGCAGATTTGGCACAGTGTCATAGAACTGAGCTGGAATAAGAGCATTAATCCCATTTGTCTGGAATTGTTGGACTTGATTTGAAGTTTCCAGATCCCCCCTGGCAATGGAAGTAATATTTACACACAGATTTACACGGCCACATAAAATGGAATCGCAATGGGTAAATGGAGAGTTACATGTGACTGAGCTCTGGTACTAGAGCAATATTAGTTTTCTGATCCTTATAAGGTTTCTACAGGATAAGCTAAAAATCAGCAAACCAGAGGAAAGAATAAGTAAATGGCAGGCAGATTGTTAGGCAGATTTTAAATGTCCTTCAAAATGTCCTTTTCCTTCCTTCTCCTATAATAAAGCTCAATTTTATTATTATTATTTTTATTTTATTACAACCGAATCAGCAATATGGTAAATGATATGGAGTCATATCTGTTGGTTATCAAAAGACCCAAACTTGCCAGGCCTCATTTGGAGAGGTTGGATGTTCTGTGGTTATTTAAAACATCAGATGCTTTCTTAATTGCTATTCTTTGGTTTATGTCATTAAAGATGCACAGCATTCATCTCCATATGATCTGAATCTAATGGCTTGTGTTTGTGCTGAGAGGTCTCACAGAAACATTAAGGGTTAAACCAATCACAGGAGCAAAATGAAAGGTGCAGAAAACACAACCTTTTCTCAGAAGCACAGGAAACAAGCCTTACTCTGAGCTCCCTGTCCCTTTAGAAAGCTAGAGTAAATATACTGGACAGGAACAGATCCCCAGCTCCACATGTATGTTTACTTATACAGTGCAGCCCTGCAAAATGCTGATGTCCATTTTACATGTTGTAAACTACTATGAACAGACCTAATCTAGGTAAACATAACATACTCACAAACATGAGTCCTTTAGGCCTTAACACTGAGATTTGTGACATTCTCAGATGAACATCCAAACATACTAGACTAAGGTCGAAACTGGAAAGGTGACAACACTCACAACTGTCAGGCAGTCATAGCTGACCTTAAGTGACAAAATGCAATAATTCATATCTGCTGACACAAGGATATCATCAACTTTCCACCCCGGAGAACAGCCTTTATTCTATAACTCTGTTACGTTCTTATGATTATGAGGTTGGCAAAACCACTGCTAGTGGGTCAGTAGGCAATAACTTTCCCACTGAGACCTTCATTTGACATGTTACAGACAACATGGATCCTCTGCCAACATCAGAGATTATTTTAGAAACCATTGTGTTAGAGTAACGTGATAAATTTTATCACATTATGGAAGGTGGACTTTAGGTCACAAGTCTTTGTGCCATCCTCAAAGCAAAACATGTTTTACAGTTTTTACTGTTGATCTTGAGTAGAAACAACCTGTCAAATAGAGCAGGTGCCATGGAATTTTTTTTTCAGTTTTACCTTAAAATTTTTGCCATAGAATTTTTTTTAACAGTTTTACCTTAAAATAGATCCTGTATTAAAATATTGTACTCTCACACAAAATTAAACTTACATCAGCCTGCCAGCATTTTTAAAGATGTGGCAGGTCAAGGCGCCGTGCTTCTCGTCTGGTGTGCGGCCGGCTTAAACTGTACCACTGCTGCACTCCAGTTGGCTTCTGCCTTTTAGTTCCAACAAAAGCTTATTCGTTTTAACTAAGATTTAGAAATCTATTTTTGAAATTTGGAAAATTTGTGGCAAACACAATCTTAATTCATATGCGAATCGACTTTCTCCCACCCCTTTTGCTTAATGTTAATTTTTTAAAACATTATTTAATTTTTATTTTAATTTTTTAAAATTAATTTTATGTTTTGCTTAACATAACACTTGTGTAAATCTGCATCATTTATGCACATAAACAGCTTACAACTTCTAAGCTGTTTCACACAGTTTCACAGTATGTGCAGATGCCACCTTTCACAGCTTTCAGGCACATTTTTGTGTACGCAGTCTTGGAACATTTTAGTTTCTGTCTTCACTTAAGGTAGTGACAAGTTGTTGAAACAACTAGAATATGGAACATTTTCTCCCTGCAAGCTGTCAGAAAACTCAACAACCATGTATTGTAACAACCCACAATGACTATTCCACCTCATCAATCTGTTAAACCACGCAATAACATTTCTTTTCTTAACTGCACATTGTATTGCTCTCTGAATTTATGGTTTAATGTGGTACAGTGTAAACTGCTGTGGTTTTCATAAAATTGGCCTGTAATGAGATGATGTCAATAAACTCAACCTGACGTCGGAAGTAATCAAGCCAAATAAGTTAATTCCTAACCACTAGCTCTGGGTGGGAACAGAGCACAAAAGTAAAAAAAACAAAACAAAACATAAAAACCCTTTCATATGATCCAGGACCCGACATTTGTTTTCCCCTTAGATGACTCTTAACTTTAACATCCATTAACTTTGATGGGTGGATAGTAGGAAAAAGTAAAGAACCTCTCAATTTTCAAGGGAAACTACTTCACTTAATTTAACATTTATTTTGTGTTTCTGCATTACATAAATCAACAGAGGTCCTGACAGTGAGAAATATTTTGACTTGCTGTCTATTGATAATAGACGCATTCATAAAAAATACGACAATTTTCAAAACTATTTCCTAAATTTTAATATTCTGTTTTTAAATGCATTTTACTCACATTCCACAAAATTTATTCTAGACCTGCACGAGTCTATCCCTTTTTAAGGAAATCCAGTAACTGGAAAAAAACATCAGCAAATTTTTTCCCACTTCAGACCTTTTGCATTTTAAGGTCAGGGCAGAGCCACCATGGGCAAAGTCCATGACACCCCACTGGTTAACTCGCTTGTAATTGCCTTTTTAGATAAATAGAAGTAACAAATAAATTCTTCAAGACAAGTAACTTCTGAAATATGGCTCTAGGAGGACCTCAGTCATAACTAGTTTGGGATGTGCCTTATGAGGAAGCAGTCAGAGGAGGAGTGAAAGTAAAGTTAAGATGAAAAGTTCTCACTTCTCCCTTCTAATAGGATCGGCTGCCTGCTAGAACAAAGATGTTGTGTATTTACGCTCATGTATTTAAGAGTTTCCTGTGTTCATTTGTAACCCATAAGTAAGTCTTTTCTTTAAACCACAGTAATCGCAGAATTAAACTAATGCAGTTGCTTATGATGGTATTGTCAAGGGTTTTGAATACTGCTTGTGAGTTTACTTAAGTATTCTTTTGTGCTTAAAATAAATTTAACTTAGTACATAATAGCTGTGCTTTTAAACGTGTTTGCAGTTTTGAAAAATATAAACAAATTACTTTGAAACCAGAATTCATAAATTTTATTTCATTAAATAGTTTGGAACAACATGCAGCTATATAATTAACAATTTTCAATTAGTTGGTGACATTTTAAATAAAATGTCATTGTAACAATTGTAGTAACTTTTGGGTATCTAAAACAGATTTCAAGATTGCATGAGTGGCTTCTTTCTTTGTATAATGTTTTCTGTGCCACCCCAGAGTAACTGC
The DNA here is from genome assembly GCA_036877585.1 of Botia kubotai. Taxonomy (NCBI): domain Eukaryota; kingdom Metazoa; phylum Chordata; class Actinopteri; order Cypriniformes; family Botiidae; genus Botia; species Botia kubotai. The sequence continues at coordinate 12,907 of JAZGTI010015606.1, forward strand.
TGGCCCCTGTCTGACCACCCCTGTGAAAAATTCCTGGTTCCACCCCCTGGGGGTCACTGCAGTGGTTACGAGCCACCCTTCCACGGGTTAATGGTTACAAGACATTTCCAAACAGCTATTAATATGTGAAATGTCCAAGTTGGCCCTTAGAGGCAGCGAGGTTTAAACAACACTTACATCTAGCATTAGGAAACCAAAAGTATGTTTCTCTTTAAACAAATGTAAATCACAGGTTAAATTCTGTAAATATTTTAAAATAAATTAGCCATAATGAACACCAGAATGAATGTTGTGTACAGTTTTGTTGTGTAAAGGGAGAACAAAACAAAAATATCAGGTAATTTATCAAGTACTAGCATTCAATATTTAAAAAAAAGTTTTTAGAAGGG
>JAZGTI010015607.1:0-13294 GCA_036877585.1 Botia kubotai
ACTGGACTTGATTCGTTCCAAAATAACGGTCGCATAAAAAAAACTCACGCTGTGGGGTCTGTCGCCTTAAAGAAAACTCACGCGCGAAAGGGTTAGTCAAAATGTAAATTTCGTCACTATTTTCTTACCCAGATTTTCTTTGTTATTCTTCATAATGTGGAACACAGAAGAAAACATTTTACTAAATCGTGTTGGTCACTTCTTTTGCATCCTTTTAGATTTTTTATTTGTGTGTGAACTGAGCCTATAAAGTGAACTATTATGATATACTTGAGTCTCAGAGATCCCTGCACATGGGCACCTGCTTAACTAAGCAGAGTTATTTAATTCACATTAAACAAGTAAAGACATCTTTGTCACAGGAAAGGGGCTTTTAGAGCTTATATTTTTTGACAGACATAAAAACACTTAACCCGTCAAACAAATACTAACTGTCCAGTGACCAGATGGTCTGTTTCATGCTGGTCAAGTAAACACCTACACTTTAATCAAGTCGTGTCAAAGCCTGTTTCATGAATCTAAAACACAGTATGCCAGTAGCTTTATTTAAAGTTTAAAGCTAATGGCATGTTTCTCTTATATTTTGAAGAAAAACAATGAGACAAAATTAAGAGATTAATTAAAATTAAGACTACTTAATTGCTATAATTGCTATAATTCATCAGCAGTTTGAAATACAGTTTGAACAGAGAGACAATTCATCGAAAACTATTTTGAACAAAGCTGTTTGTTATTCAAAATAATAAAGTAATTTGTAATATGTATGCAAATGTAAGTCCTAAATATGTTTCTCATATATCCAATAATAATTCCATATTTATGCAGTCAGACTCACTCACTTTCAGAGGTAAACACATTATGAGATGGCTAATTAATGCAGATTGGTTTGGCCAAATAAGCCCTGGTTTGTCAAAACGGTCATTGGTGTTTGTTGAAAACCACACACAGTGGAAATGGACAGTGTTAAATTACAGCTCTTTGCCCTAATTACCAGAGGTTTGCCTCAGGCTGCTGTGGTACAGTAACAGCTAGAGGTCATTAACATAGATGAGGGGTCTGAGGGGGTTCGGTATAAATATCAGCGCACGTCCTGCTTGTGTCACACAGGTGGGCGAATGCGACCCGTATAGGAGGCAGTCTCTGGGTATGTAAACATCTATAATTATGACCTGCGAGGTGTTTAGCACTACTGATTCTTTCACATCTCAGTGAGAGACTCGACTGCCCTGACTTTGCTCATGCACCACACTGGACCCTCTGACTGTCTGACTATCTGCAGCCACACCACCAATATGGTGCATTTAGGTAAATCTGATGCTCTTCGGCAATCTAACACAGAACTTCTTTACTGGTTGTTTGTGACCCAAAAATTAGTCTGTGTTATTGATGGCAAAGGCTGTGTGTCAAATCAAACTACTGTATTTTGGCACATGCTGTATATGTTAATTTGGCTAATATTGTAAAATTTAATCCAGAGTTTGTTTCATGTCTTCTGCTAGTAAATCACACTTTTGCATGTTTATGCATGTACAAAAGTGTCAACCTTCTTATTGGCCCTGTTAATGGTAATACTGATAATTTGCATATTGCTGGGCCTGTTTAAATGCTTAAATTGTAGTGTACTTTTGGTATCACGTTGTGTTGCTATTTGATGGCCAATGTAAAATCTAGATCATGAGAACCACTGATCTGACGCATTAGAATGGACAGGCAATGGGTACAGGTGTTTTTTTTAATATAGTATAAACACGGTTTTAATTCTGATATCATATATTTTGTCCATGATGTTTTTTACTACCCTTGTCTGTTAAACATAAAACACATTTTTGAATTATCTTCTGCGCTGCCTGACCGAACTTTTCTAGATAACATCAACAGTGGGAATACTTCTTGTAGACGTCTTTTTTATGCGGTGGAAGGGTAAGACGAAGAAAGAGAGAAAGGCTGAGCTTTGAGTGGATGTCCTTTTGACCTTGTCAACGTGACCCTATATTCTTCAATATCATCTTCAGTCTGAACTTCTTTCATCTCTCACAATCATTTTGGTTTTCATTCAGAGGATATGACCTTTCAAGAGATCACATCTCCTGTTCCCAGAGGAAATGTTTGAAGAAAGATCAAGTCTAAAGTAAAATGCACTGAGAAATGTCATTTTACATCAGATGTCTTAGTAATGCCACTCATTTGACTGCAGAATTATGTAATTATGTAAGTAACAGTTTCAGAATATTGATAACACTCATCTTTTTAACTCAACATAATCACAACATGACATGTAAGCTTCAAGTTGATGGATTTGGGTAACGCCACTCACTACCCCAGGGAGCAGTGAGGAGATTGGCAAGACAAACAGTAATTTATTGAAATACTTCAAAATTATGTAGGCATGACTAATCAGCTCAATTTGCACAGCTGTTACTTCTCCATAGATAATTATCAAAGCAGACATATTATTACTTTGACGTGTGGATAGCTAAATTATCACATACTGATTATGTCTCAGTTTCATCTCACACACGAGAAAGCATTAGTAAAACTCTTGTCAGAACCTTACAGGATTGAGTCACATCCCTGCCCGTTGTTTGCCATAGAAAATCACAGCTCTTGTGCATAATTACTGAACTGTGAAAATGAACTATGGTTCTGAGTTGGGAGACGTAAAACTCTGTTAGTTTCAGATTAAATGTTTTGGCATTTCTATTCATACACGTCAACTCCACCTGCAAGTGAATCTATGTGAGTCTTTGCAATGTCAAAAAAAAAATGAACATTTGAATAGTTATTTAATGTAATGGACTTGTTATTGTATCAGAACACTTAACTGTTGGCACTTAGGATACTGATGGAATAAACCAATGATTTTATAAGAGATCTGAAAGGCTGACTGCGTCATTACTGGATTTGCATGCTGTGGTGGACAAGGCCATTGTACAAGAGTATCATCTTGACAAGTGTTAATGGAGGCTGTTCTCAAAGAGATATAGTGCTACCTATTTAGACTTGCAAAACTGTAATTATGGTTTCATTACCTACCACTGTTTGACATTGAACTTAAGGAAATCCACCTGAAAGTTGATCTGTTTTCTTGTAGCTCTGACAGCCTGAGGTCACTGTCCATATTTAAAACTATTCTCTGTACTTACAAACTTTCTTTCTTTCAATGAAAATGAAAAAATCAATGAAAAAATGTGCCAATCAAAGGTGTCTGTCTGTTCATCTGTCCGTCTATCAATCAATCTACCAAAGTCTGTTTATCTATCTATCTTGTATATGTAACTGAGTTTAATCTATTATCTGGTTTAGCCCCCTCTGGTCTCCCACTGGCACAGGCGTACAAACTCCATGTCTGCTTTGAGCAGTGCATCAGCCAGACTTAACTATCCAATGCCCCCATGTCACTATAGCGTGTGTGTGTGTGTGTGGGTGGGTTTAGCTATATTTATCAGGGCCAAATGTCCTGTGAAGACATTTTACTGGTTCTCACTAAATGAAAAAGCTCAAAAATCAGCCAAAACAAGTTTTTCTTGTCATGCACGTCATGCACATTGGGTTTATGGTGAGAGTTGGGGTTGAGGGATAGACAAAACCTGATATAAAATCAATGGTCTATGGAATGATCTCACTACTATATTGAAACAAACATGAGTGTGTGTGTAGTACAGGCATTCTCTATGTTATGAAACCAAATATCCTCACCTCACCCAAGTAAATTTGGACCTTGTTGGGGCATTATAGGTCCTCGTGAGAAATAAGCTTAAAATCATACAGAATGATCTTTTTTGAAAATCTAATATAGCAGAAAGTTTTCTGTGAAAGGTAGATTTTAGAGGTAGATTTAGTGTAGTGGCATAGAATATATAGTACAGTATGAAATACAAAACATCTATGGAATGTCCACATAAATCATGAAAACCCAACATGTGTGTGTGTGATGTGCAATGATGATATACTGTCTTTGTTTTTCCAGCACAAGAAAATGTTCTCTGCCAGCATCTCTCAGACTCGCATCCTTTAGACCTGCAGTGTGCCTCGTGCCAACATGGTCAACAGAGCCAATTTATTACAAGGTACAACATGTACTCAAGCCTAAGCAGAACCAGATGAAACACATGTTTATGTAGTGTTTAAGTATTTTACCTTTGCCAAGTCCTCGCAAACTCGTAGACAGATTTACCAAGAACAGAGTCCATTTGTTGTCTTCACAAAAATGGTTATCATAGAATTATGAGAAAATGTTCTGAACAATGAATACTGGCCAGGATTCTTTTAGTATGTATGGGCTTCCACCTAGTGTCTGTAGAGAGATGTAACAAGTTTAGAGTAAAGAACTGATTATCTGTGCGAATTTTCTATCAGGATACATTTTTAAAACAAATTACGTGTCAAAAACCTTCTGCACTTTCTCTGCCTATAATAAAAAATTAGAATGTACAGTCATATAACGTGCATGGTACTGCATTCGTCATCTAGAAGCAATGCTTTTAATTTTGATGTTTAATTTTGACACACAAAAGTTCTCTGCACTAAATTTAACTACATTTCAAATGTGACCAAAAAATATGCACTCAATATATCCAGCCACAAGAGGGCGATGCAGATCAATATATTGAAAAGAGCAACCGTAAGGCCTCAGATGTATTTGTTTATTTGCTAAAAACTTAGTGTAAAAAAGTGCACGTGTTAACTAAACAATTAGTATTTGTTTGGATTGTAGACTGTGTCAGGTTTTGACACATACGAAAAGTCACAGAGTCGTATCAAAAGCAAGGCTGAGGGTAAGCAAACTACTATAATTGTTGATAGAAACTTGAGTCAAGTTTGGCCATTAATAATAATAGTTATATTTAAAATGCATGAATGCATTATTAAATCAATTGCTTTAGGTCAAAGACTCTAATGTTGTTGGGACTGATGAGATTTCTCAAGGATAAGTGACCAGAACTGTAGACAATTACATTGTAAATGAATTGTATTCTCTGTTTTAAATATTTTATTGTATTTTTGAAAGAAAGAGAATCACGAGAACCTTTGAAATATACTTTGTGCTTAAAAGTCTAAATAAAATTCTAAGAAGTAACGTAGAAATGTAATTTACTTTTATGGTGTTGGGGTGAGAGGGTCACTATAGTATAGCCTACAAAATAGGCCAAGGGTCCATTGTCTCAAAAGGGACATTTTTAATCACAGAATTTAGCTGATACATTACAGCCTTTGATTACTGTCTTTATTTTTGTCCTCTTTCATTCCAAAAGGAGCTTTAGCCCCATGCCTGTATAAGTTGCAGCACAGCATAAGCTGAGCACAGCCTGAGTGGAGGATCTTGTGCTTTGACCCATCGCTTCCCTACACTACCTCAGGCTCTTCTCACTGACAAACTCACTCTAAGTGACATCAAGCAGGAAATGTGCTGGAAAAGTCGGCCCCTGGAAGAGCCCCCGAATATACACTTTCCCCAGATCCGGGAACTGGAGAAATTTGCTAATGACTTAAAAATGAAAAATGTGTTTGATCCTTTATTGTTTATTATATTATAAGAGTAGTGTATTTACACAAAGTTACCCTGTATATAATCTTACCCCTAGATATAGATCTGTCTACAGATACAGATACTATCTACAGATACAGATACTATCTACAGATACAGATAACACAATATATGAAAATGTAGTATAATATATTTAAATTAAATCTGCCCCTACGTGGGACATAAATAAACATGCTGTGGCTGGTTGCTGTACACAATAGTCTTGTCAGTTGTCTAGGTGGGCAGTTCTTGGCCAGAATAAGCTATGAAGGCGAGACTTGTTGCTGATCGTGAAACTCTGCCTACACTATGTGAGACTGACACACATAAAACACATTTAGAAATCAGACATATTTTTAAGTATACAAATAAGAAAATGCTTTACTAGTCAAATTCCTATATAACATGAAACATGCTTTATCCTGGCAAAGTGGCTGGAGGAGGCTGAGCAAGCTGGTGGTGAGTCAACAGCCATCAGACTCTAAAGAGTGTTTTTTAAATGTTTTTTCCACCACCGTACCAATATTTATGAGTTGGATGGCAGAAAACCTCTCATATCTTATCTGTTATTTGTGACTCGTCTCAGCTCTTTTTAATGAGAAAATGGGCTTGCGTGTGCGTAAATGAAAACGGAGAACAACCATCAGGTAAACTGGGAATTGGAACTAAGAAAAGGAAACAAAACCCATTATGTCAGCATCTCCATCTAATTAATATCTAATTAATTCTCAACTCTTCAGTTTCGGGGCAAAGGAAGCTTTAGAAAGAAGTTTTGAGCAGAAGAGTAAGCCCTCGTCTCAGGAGATTGTGCGGTTGGCAGTGGGTCTGCATCTGGAGAAGGAGGTGGTCCGTGTGTGGTTCTGTGACCGCAGGCAGAGGGAAAAGAGAGTCAAAACCAGCCTATACCACAGCTCATTCATGGCCAAAGAGACTGCAGCCTGCAGGCCCTGAACATCTAGAGTCTCAGTGAAGCTGTACTGTGTGATCATCCACAAGCAATAAAGGACCACTGGGAGAATCAACACAAGCCATAGACAGTCAGTGGATTTACTGTACTGATTCACAATTGAAGGAATTTCTAAACTTTCTGAAAGGCATTTTTTACAGATTTTATTATAGAATTGTATAGCAACCCCTTATCCCCTTATCGACCCCCTTATTTTTTTATATTAAAATACTTCCTCTCGGGTTAATATGCAGATACAATTGTAAGTACAGTATACACAGTGTGAGCATCCAGACCAGAAACATTGTCTCAACTAATTGCGTGAATTTAAGGCAGTATTTTCTGGTTTCCCATCAATGGAACACAAATGAAAGTTTAAAAGCATTATTTTTCTATTTTGTTTAGTGAGACTAGTGGCATAGAAATGACACATTTTACCTTTAATGTTCTGGGTCATTGAAATGTTATGTGTTATGAGTTCTATGCACAGAGAACGTTTATAAGTACCGTAAGGCAGGAATAACAGCTTAATACTTTTGTACTAATTGTAGGTATAATAATTTATACATCATAAGTATATTTAAAATACATTCCATTCAAAGTTTAATAAACTGGCTAAATATGCAAATATTGTAAAACAAAATCAGAACACAGTCCATAGCAGAACCTGTGGGCCTTTAAAATATGAAAAAAAAGCTTCCAGTAATTTGTAGTGGGGTGTATGTGTGATTCAGATTATTACATATAATCAAACATCTATCATCTGTGTATGTGGCATATGTTTATTTAGTACACCTGGTGTCTACTGCATATAGCACTATCATCAGAGCCCTGCCCCTGTTGCCTTTTACTGAGGGAGTTTTTCTATTGTATTATATTGCTCCTGACAGTGTTATAATGAGGTAGCAAAGCCTCTCACCTGCCCACAACCTCTCTCAGCAGAGAGATATGGTTGATGATCTACAATATCATCATCTTCCCGCTATAAGCTTTGTCACCAACACATCCCATAACACTCTGTTGTGGTCTAATAATGCAATAAATACAGTATACTCCAGGATAATGTTGGTAGGATTTGACATTATGAGTATATATCGTACATATATATATATATATATATATATATATATATATCAGGATGCAGAAAAAACAATAAAATGATGGATTTGTCTGTATGCATTCTAGCATTGGGATTGGTGTGTGTTTGTGTTGGAGGGGTGGGGGTCATTCCTGCAGAACTGCTTGGAGCAGTTTTACATCCATACTTCATTAAATTAGTTCAAAATTAATGGACTCCACTATGGTTCAGTTCATTTAAGAAAGGTCACTTTACAAACTCATTAAGACCTTATTTGAAAATCACGTTTGGTTATGATTATGAATAATGATGTCTACTTTAATGAAATGTGAAATGGCCTAAAAGACCTTTAGAGCTATTGTACAATAGCACACTTTTGACTCCAGCAAGAAGCTTTGAGGTTCTTATCGGTTAAAAGGGCACACTTACATTTCTTGGTTAATCTCTCTGTTATTAATACCCACACAAATTAGCTTGCAACTCCTAAACATGGTTAATGAACATACATTAAACAAGCTATGTCACAAATATGAAGATACTTTAATTAGAAAACCAATCAAAGCTTAAAACTGTACATTCATTTACACATTGTTAACTGTTGAAAAGAAAACTTTTTTCCCAAACAGTTTTCCCAAATCACAGTCTGTTTACTAGTTACATCAGACATTGACATGGTTAGTTCCCAATTAAATAAGTCAACTTCCGACACAAAAGCAAAATTGCTTCAAGACAATCACTAAACAGAAGATATGCCAGTAACACTGCTTTCATTTATACTGTATTAGCCACTATTCATGACCACAATATAACAATAATATTGTGGTTTAATGTGCTTTTAAACAGATTTCTAGCATTAACTGCGGTACATACAGCATGGGGAGGAGCCTCGTTTAAATCCATTACAAGATTTTGGTGGGTTACCCCCATCATCTTCCCCAATGAGTGTCTAAAATGACGGCGTACCATACAATCCATACATAAGAACAATTGTCAAAAATAAATGAAAGACATGTATAAGTACATGGAACAAATTCCATTCAGGGGCCAGGGACAGTATTAAATGTATGTGTATGTATTCTAATGTATTCTAATAATATGACTATCATTGGTAAACAAATCTCACAATCTCTAAAAGAACTCACAGTAGGATTGATAAGCTCTCTGCAACACCTCAACCATTATTTAAAAAGTACTGACATGTCCAGCTGTGTATGACCAGACTGCGTATGATTGGGACAATTTAATTTTGTTTTGTTGTCTAGCCTGACTATCACCCACCAGGTAGCTGAATGTTCTCAATACTTTCAAGGATAAAACATGATAAAACATCATATTATTATTATCATATCAACAAAGATTCTCATGCAAGATATTTCTTGTAAGTACTTGAGAAGAAATGCTTACTAAATCTCACCGTGATGAAATGCAGTTTCCTTGACTTACTTCCTAAAGTCATACACAACCTAAAGAGACATGAAAGTAAACATACTGAGCATTTTATGAGTTACGACACATATCTGAGATGATTAGCCCTATATCACATGGGAAGCCCATGTAGTACCCAGCCTTTACAATGTTCTGTTATGTACATATGTACTTGGACAGGGTTGAGAAGCACAGTTTTAAATGATTGAAGGTAGAATTCATTACCACATGCAATAGATAGCACCCTTTAAATGAAAGGTGAAGTATATCAATTCTGCACCACTAGCAGCATTAAACAGACGACTAATCAATGGCAATGGTGCCATTGATGGGGCACATTGTACACACTTCAGTTTTAATAAACCTGTGCAGTGTTTGATCACAGAACTTCTTTAGCAGTGTGTCAGTACATTTGTTATGAACAAAGTTTAATCATTGATCTGTATTTTAGACCATTACATCCAATTACGCATGACCTATTGCATCCTTAATATTCCTATATAATAAGAGACAGTTTCCTCAGGACCAGATGCTAAATTACATTTTTCCTTCATTTATTACTTGACCATCCCCACAGCCTCCTTGTTCCCACTGTATAAACTGAGTCTTTTGGTAACAGTGGATGCACAGGTGTGGAGCATGAAGACGTTTAGTCCATCCCCAAAGCCTTCAGCTGTCTCTCGATCTCGGCGTCTGAGATAGTGGTAGCTTTAGTCTTTGCCGGTGAAGCGCCGGGGAGGCCCCTTCCTGCTGCAGGGGCTCTTACCATCTGCAGAAACAACAATTACAGCTGTTTATTCAAGTAGTAAAACTTTACATTCTACAGCTCACCTGGTGTTAATACTCTATTAACATTAGCCTCATGGTTTAACTGTCATTTTGGGGGATGTTTTGGGGAATATGATCATCGCCTCTCCCAAACAAAATGTTCTACGAAACAGAACCCAAGCACTTTATTTGGAAAAAAACAGGACAAAGAAGCTGTGCTTTATGGTAATATGAGTATTATGTTTTGGCCCAAGGAAATACACATCTGGTGGAAAGACTCAATGATTCTGCATCTCATGAATGTAAAAATCTGCCTACAGTAATAACAAGCACAGCCAGAGTCCACACATCTGCTAAAAGTCACCTTTAGGCTATCCATATCAGGCGCATTTTTAAACCATTTTTTATCGCTACTTCGTTGTTTTCATAAGTAAGCAGTACAATTTCTAAACTTTTAGTGCAACACTGATCTTACTTAGTCCCAAACCCTGTTATTGTGCTCCTCCAGAGTTAATAAATAAGAATTGTGATGCATACCCAAAACATTTTGTTTAATCACCAAAACATAACAGAACACTTTACAGTCACTCATAGTAGTCAGACAAATTGAAAATCAGCAGGTATACAAAATTTGTAAATAACCCATTAAGATCAGATGGATTAAATGATAGTCAAATCTATTAAAAATAATAAGAACACAGGAAATGTCTATTTATGAAAGTCAACTTTAAATAAGGCAAGTCTCTTTGAAACTATGTAATTTTGTATGTTGTGTAAAAAAAATGCATTTTAGATGATCTTTTAGTACTGCGTGTTAAAATGCACAAAAGTAATAGTCTCACCTTTCCTGCGATCTCGATGCCAATTTCATCAAGCACCTGGTTCACGATGTCCTGGCATTCTTCTTCATCGCCAGATTCATCAAAAATCTCATCTAGCGTATCGTTAACTAATGGCAGAAAACAGAAGGTTATTCAGGTAAAAGTTGGTAAAAATTGACTGGATAACCTAATTCCTAGACTCAGAAAAGACTAGACTTACTCATGTCTTCTGTCATTCCCATTTTTAAGTTTTCCTTCTGGAAGTCCTGCATGGTTTGCAGCGTCTTCTTGGGATCCATTCGTTTATTGACAGCCTGCATGGTCTACGAGACAGAAAGAGTTCAATCCATTCATCACATTCCAGAGAAGAAACGCTGCATCCTTACTGCGCACAAAACGGTGATAAAAAAATACAAGCCCTGACAAAAATCCACCACGGACCAATACATTCTGAATGCAGCTCAACATAAATCTCAACACTGTACAGTAAGTAGATAACACAGAACATAAAAATAGGTCAAGTTGAGAGAAGCCAGTTTTACTGTCCCTCTGGGTCTCTATACACTGTCGCAGATCAGGCACAACAGGAAGAGACCTATCTGATGAAAGAAAATTATTTATCTCATATCTAATCTCTAAATAATGTTATGATTGACTACAAATCCCAGGATACACGAACAAGTTCAGGAAATATTAATAGCTTCCTGTCTCATACAGTATGGATTATACTTAAGACAGAAAGAATCTTGTGTGCGAGCACAATGGCCTATTTAACTGTAAATGGGAGAGAAAACCAACATCCCAAGCCTAGACAGCTACAGACTGAATTCCACTAAGAAATTTGAATATTACAGTATGCGATCCTACTGCATGTACTTGTGATTGCATGTGATTGTTGTAGATATGCACTGCTGTGTGAGGTCTGTAATAATATATCTACTTATTTAGTGGATCAAATGACTTTACAACAGAACACAATTACAATTCATCTCATAGAACAATTACATTTTAAGATAAAAAATAAAAACCAACGCTTCTCTTTTACACTCCCTGATTAACAGCATTACATTTATGAAACAAAATTATATATTAAAATTAAATTGCTATAAGTCCTACAAAGAAAGGATAATGGCTCATATTTCAAATTCTTTTTAAGCAATCATGGAGATTAACTCTAATGAGTGTTAATGAGAACAGTGTCAATTTACACATAGTGAATGCCCTCTAATGATCTCTTTTTTAATGTAAAGCAAAACTGGGTCACAGTACTTCCACTGAACTACGAAGCTACTCAACAACATGCTAATTAAAGGCTTCTTAGGCATTCTTTTGAAGTGTAGTACTGTGCTGCATAAGGGATTCTGTTTTTCCAGTGCTTCCCAGCAAAACATCAGACTACATGTAAATAATACAGGGACGTTTTTGGGGGGAGCAATCAGGAATGTTGTCCGGGGCCCACAAGGGTCCTCTAAAGTAAAGCCTTCTCGTAGGCTCAGAGGAGGGGGGCCTCATGAAGTTAAGTGACAATCCTGCAATAACTGAAACAATAGCCCACATTTGGCAGATCCATTGAGAGGTTTAGGGGTCTTACCTTCGCTGTGGTAGACATGGCTCCAGCCATCTTCATCTGAGAGTTCATGACCTTGGTCTGTGTGGACATGGAGGTCACTTTAGAGCTAACAGCGTAGGTTCGATTCTTCTGTTTTCTTAGCTGTACAAGTTGTTTGGCTAATATCTTACAGGCTTCTCTGTTTCCAGTCTTGGCCATTTTCTTGATTTCCATTTCCTGTAAAGATAAACCCGCCGGTTCAGAAACATCAACACCTAACAGTTCTAGACTTCACCAACACAGAGATGTTCAGAGATGTTTCTCAACATCTAAAAGCTTTGTCATGTTTACTTGTTTAGACCCCGATATCCATCCCTTCTTTACATTAGTAAATGACTGATCAGCTCTACACCCTGAGGAACTTAAAGCAATTAAGTGTTTTTTCCTGATTCAGTGTGGAAAAACTAACTGTATGTTTGCGTATGCAGAGTTCTCCCATGGGACTGAGTGATAGTCAGGGCAGCCCATCAGCAGTAAATGCTCTACACTTACAAAGCCATCTAACAAACTCCACATGCTTTTGAATTGGTAATAATGTTTCATTGGAAAACGTTGCAAGGTTAGGCAAATATTTTTCAGATAAATATCCTAACTGCATCTGGTGCGGCTGAAAATGCTGGCTTATTTTAGAGTTATGCTCATTCACAGAGGCCAACTAGTGACCATCTTATGTTGGAATTTTTTGAGATTCTTAAAGGTGAAGACACACAAATTTTTAATTTTCTTATGGTAAACTTTTTGGATATCTTTCAGAATTTCTTCTCAATGTTGGGGTGAACTATTCCTTTTAAGAAGCCATTAAAAAGAACATTTCTTTGATTCATTTAGCTCAACTAACTTGGGGTGGATCACCCATAAGCTGCATGGGAAAAAGAATGCAAGACACAAAGCAGGGTTGAGGGGCTGGATGGAGTGTTTAGAAATCTTGTATGTAAACAGTCATTATGCCTCTAGTGGTACCTCACCTATAAGACAGACAATATTATAATCATAATTAATTTTAAATTATAATTATATTTTTCTTTTTAGCTCAGCAGATCCCAATTTCTCCTGTGTGCTCTTAATGTCAATCTCTCAGGTAAACTCATGCTGATCAGCTAAATAGGCACATTAGTGTAAACTG
>JAZGTI010015608.1:5000-13293 GCA_036877585.1 Botia kubotai
TTTGTCCCTGTTTGTGTCTGTGTGTGTCATTTCATCTCACATTTATGCAGTTTGGCAAAGCAAAAGACGTTTCATTTATGCCTTTGTTTTGAGTTTTATTGTTTTTGTAGACATTGATATTTTTCTATGCTGTTCTTCAGGCTTTTTTGTTCAGCATTTGTTAGTACTTTAATTGACCAAATGAGGGAGGAGAACTAAGGGGATCTTCCCAGCAGATGATCTGATTTATTGAGCTTTGGTGTTGATTCAGTGTTCAGCATGTCTTTCATTTATGAGAGGATGAGAGACAGATGAAGAGAGGACAGGAATGTAGAGTGCCTGAGATCTGTATTTGGCTTGAGTTGATTCCCATGCTGATGTTCTGACAGATCTGCAGATATAACCTGGGATTATATCTCAAACACTCCAGTGTGACTTGAAGCTACATGAAGAGATGTGAGCCATCAAGCACTGTGGCCTTCTGCAAGACTCTGAACATCAGCTCCATCCAGACCTGTACACTGTAACTTTACATTTACATGTATTCATTTAGCAGACGCTTTTATCCAAACCAACTTACAAGCGACAAGAGCATTAAACATTCTGTCCTAAGAACCAACAAGCTGTGTCTACAAGATACATTTACATTTAGTGGAGTAAGGTCAGTAGGGGTGTGACATGGGAGAACTGTGAAGTTGTATTGAAGTGATGGGTTGTATTGAAGTGATGGGTTGTATTGAAGTGATGGGTTGGCCAGGATTATCAGAAGTTCTGTCTTGCTAATGTTAAGTTGAAGGTGCCATTTTTTCATCCAGGCTGAGATGTCTAAAAGGCAAGTGGTTGCTTGCAAGCTTTGTGGCGATGGTGGGCTCATTCGGCTGAAACGGAGAGTAAAGCTGTGTGTCATCTGCGTACCAGTGGTATGAGAAGCAATGTGCTTTAATGACTGCACTTTAGGACTCTTTGTAATTGAACTTTGTAAATGTGTGGGGGGGGGTTTCATTTATCATGACTCTCTCCGCCTCCCTTCCTGTTTCCTGCGTGCCTGTCTGCCAGTGCCACTGCAGGAAGGAAAACTCTGATATTTTTACAGAAAGTTGGTCATGCAAACGTGTTTATACCTTGCAAATCACTTTAAAAATAAAGTGATCTAAAACCAAATGAGTTCATTAACTTACTGTTTTAAGTATTGTTATGAAAACTTAATGTCTTAATGACAACATTGGGGTTTACAGTGTAGGAGAATATATAGTTTGTACAGTATAAAAAAAAATTTGTCTTTGGAAATTTACCACAATGCATAGAATCCAACCGTGTGTATGTGTGTGTGATGTGCTTCGTTCACTATAGGTTCTCTCACATTCCTGAGGCTAAGGCTAATTTCACTCACTCTTCATATTTATGAAGAAACATCTCTGTTCTGTCTTCCTCTCTCCTCCCTCGGTTTCTTTTTTTGTTTGTTTGTTTTTCCTGTGATTAGTCAGCAGCTAAATATTACATCTAACAGCACAAGTCAGATGTGTTTAGGTCCACATGATGCAATGACTGGCACATTGCGTTTTGGCTTTGAATCAGTTCTAAGTGGTTTCTTGTATCTGATGGTTGGGCCGGGAATTGATTTTTTGGGTGTGGGGCATGTTTTGTTGTTTGTTTGTGGGGAGATGTGGGGGTGTCAGAAATCCCTTCTGTAATGCTAGACGTTATTTCTGTCTTTCAAATGTTTTTTGTTTTTCCAGGCTGTAATTATTACCTCTTGACAGGCCTCATCTTCACACACTGAGTGATGAATACTGAGGGTTGTATTTAGATATGAATTTGTTTATCCAGAACATGCAGTAATTGCAGAAGCACCAATGTTCAATGTCACACAAATGTACTCTCTCTCTCTCTTTCTTTCTCTCTCTCTTTCTCTCTCTCTTTCTCTCTCAGCTGGGACGACCTACATCTTCGGCCGGGGGGGAGCTCTTATCACCTACACATGGCCTCCGAATGACCGGCCCAGCACACGAGCCGACAGGCTGGCCGTGGGCTTCAGCACGCAGCTGAAAGAGGCTGTGCTGCTGCGGGTGGAGAGCGCCAAGGGTCTCGGAGACTATCTGGAGCTTCACATAGTAAGAGCGATGACTGGGGATGGGAGAGGGCGGGGTTTGTTAGAGGGAGGGCCTACAGTTACAGCATGTGGAATTTGTTAGCAGGGTTTGAGAGGGGAGCAGTACAGACAAACTGCTGGGAGCCCATAAGACTCCCTGTGCTGTACATGTGTCTTGTTAAGCTTCTGATATCTAGCAGGCAGATCGAGGACTATGGAAGAAGTTTTAACATGAGTAAGGGACAACAGATGCTTTGAGACCTGTGGGTGGCCGTCCTGCATGTCATTAGTGTCAAACTCACTCCAAACTCAAAGAGGATATACAGAACACACCCTAGACCTAGACCTCAAATCAAAAATCAAATTTCATCTGCAAATGTGAAGTTCTCCGTGTGATATAAACATTCAGAAGTGCTGCATAAAAAACAGTTCTTTCTTAATTGAAATGAATGTTTTCACCCTCAGTAAACAATTAGCTTTTATTTACCTTTAAAAAAACTTACTTTAGACAAAGCCTGTTAAGAATTGAGAGTTTGGTGTAATGGTTTTCATGTTTAATGGTAACATGCCATAGATGTAATTTTTTATACTGCAAAAACTGACTAAAATTTATGCCAGGCAATACTAGGTGAAATAAGTGATATACTAGGCCTATTACGTCTATGGAGAGTCCTCATAAACCACATATGTCAGCGTGTGTGTGTGTGTGTGTAATGTGTGCAAATCCCGTATCTGGAAAGCCTTGCAGATGCTGTTTCTTTCCAGGAGCTTGTAAGCTTTCATCCCAACACCAGTGATGAATTAATAATACTATTTAGAGGATCTATAATTTCAGGAAGCATACAGACACAGGATACAGACACAGCCTCAGTGTTATGATATTTAGGTGATTCTATGTGTTGTGAATTGTGTGTCTACTGTGAGGTGAGAAGGCTTGGTTAAGCCAATCTTTCTGCTTCATGACCTGGGCCTCAGTTAGTCAAATATTAGTAGTGTTAATAGCAAGACTATGTGTCAAATTTCTAGATAGAAGAGCAGCACCACCCCAGGAAGGATGGAGGCCATCTTTTTCAACAGGTCAGGTCTACCCCACAAACTTTTCCAATTATCTATGTAACCTATATTGTTCTGTGAACACCACTTAGACATCCAGCCGTTTAGTAATGTCACATTTCTCTACCACAGTTTCTGTCCAACATTACACTAGCAAGTTCACACACCTCTTAAATGTTATCTTTAGTGATGTCCAACTGACATTTCAACCATCATCATGTCCAAACATCATTTGTGCCGACGTGCGACCACAGTCACAAAATTTCCCTGTAGGGCATCTGCAACCAGAACCGAACAATGTATAGACCCAGTTGCATGCAAAATCTGGTCTGAAGCCCTTTCACTCTTACTATCATCAAGTAAAGTCTGGTCTAAAGCCCTTTCACTCTTACTATCATCAAGTAAAGTCTGGTCTAAAGCTCTTTCATTCTTACCATTCTTACTATGCATGATACCATAACAGGAGAAGATGCCATGACTCACTGTGTTTGTTGATTTATTACAACTTACCTTAGTTGTTTGAGAAAAGACAATAAGCACAGAAGCATGATGCTAATAAAACTGTTATCTATAGTGGATCAAAAACTTGCATCTATGATTAATTTAACAATCAATATAACAACAAATTACATTTAACAATTTAGTGAAAAGTAATGAGAAAAGAGAGTAGTGAGAAAGAGATTTAGATCAAAGCTAAGCACAGAGGCACAAGCCAAGCAAGGCAGACAGGAAATGTAAACCAGACAAATCATGCATGAATGAAGCAAGGTAGATCATCTGGTTTCTGTTTGAATGATGAATGCAGAGAGCGAACACCTGCTGGTATTGGAGAGTTATGTTCAAAGTGCAAAGCCTATATGCAAGTTGGTTATCAGCTGTAATCTGGCCAGTGTGTTTAAGTGCAACTTTTTTGCCCCAAAGCAGGCAATTAGCGCAGCGCTAGTTCTTAGGCATCAGTTTGGTGCATGCCTCCCCCGAAGCTTTAAGGTTTTGTTGAGCATGTTTTGATAGCAGTACAGAGTGTTTACACGCTTCTTGAATCACTGAAATTTATTGACACGCAGACAGATAGAGGGATACAGATCAGACAGAGAGAATCAGATAGACAGACAGACACACAAGTTTTTCTTTGAAGGCCTTCTCACACTCTGTCTCCCATGGGTTATCAGACTCACATAAATATTATTCTCAGTGAACTGACTTACAGTCTACAGGTTCTGTGAACAGATTGGATTCAGAATGCAGATTCAGATGGCTTTGAATTGTGTGTGAGAAATCTCTTTTCACAATTAACAAACTACAAAAGTTTTTCTGCAAATAAAAATATCTAGATACAGAGAGCCAAACGCTCCTGTTTCAAACTTTCTGTTAATAAACTTCATCTTCTACCAGAGGAGAGTGTTGACAGTTCATGTGCATTTGTGTCTGCAGGAGAGAGCTGAGGGATTGTGGGAGTGTTTGTACCGAGCTCTGGGATCTGGAGAGATTTTAATGATGTTTGTGACTGTGCAGTCACCCTGTTTTTCAACAATCTCCCTTGTGTTTTGGACCTTGTTGATTATTGTTTGCAGGAAAGTTAAAACAACAGTAGCAAAGCATGCTGGAAACAACACATGGTGTTTACTACATTATTGAGACCAAATGTTCCATTTTTGAAAGTCAAAAATAGCAGAAATTATTTTGTGATGTTAGGTCTGTACAGTATAAAAACCATTGTCTATGAAATGTCCCCATAAAACATGAAAACCTAATGTGTGTGTTTGTGTGCCCTGTTATGGATTGTTCATTGATCCAGGGTGTTTCCTGTCTGTGGTCTGAGATACTAATATAGGCTTCTCCACCCTGTGACCCTGCAGAGGAGACACAGGTTTGGTGAATGGATGGATTTTTTATCCATCGTTTGAATCTGATCTAGATAAAATCTAAAGCCAACAAAATAATACATCTTCTTTCGCGACATTCCCTACTCTACCTTCTCTTATAAAATATTATCTTAATCATAGTAAAACCTACAGACAGTTCCCAACAGAGATATTGTTGAATGTAAAAGGTGTTGAAGATTAGCGTTAAGTCT
This sequence comes from Botia kubotai, assembly GCA_036877585.1. Taxonomy (NCBI): domain Eukaryota; kingdom Metazoa; phylum Chordata; class Actinopteri; order Cypriniformes; family Botiidae; genus Botia; species Botia kubotai. Next base: position 10,196 of record JAZGTI010015608.1, read on the forward strand.
GTCGATGAAATCATATGCTATTACCTCACAAAAGTAGTTTATGTATTTAAACTATGTTTGTTTAACATGTAATTTTCTGTGTGTTCCAGTATTGCATCATTAGTTTGGACCCAGTGGTGTTGAACACTCTTGCATTTATATCAAAGGGACTGCGTTTTTTCCCAGGGGTCTTAGGGGCACGTTCAGTTGATAGTAACTAGGTTACTGCTGCATGTGAACTCTTTACAGCACAGAGATGGAGCCTAGCAGCGACTACACCAATAACGTACTTAGAACACTGTAAGGTTGTGTGTTGTGTGCCGTTATTTCTGAATGGATGTCAATGGACAAACCTCAGTACGCTACATAAACTACTTTTGTGAGGTAATAGCGTATGATTTAATTAATTGACAGACTTTCCGCTAATCTTCAACACCTTTTACATTAAGCAATATCTTTGTTGGGAACTACTAGTAGGTGGGATTTAATTTGCTAGACCAGACATATTAAGTATTGCATTTTTCCCCATTTATAAACAAAACTGCGTCATGTTGTTAATTCTATAATCTTTATAGAATCTTTATCATTATAGAATCTGTTTATGTCAGCAGCTCATTGGGTTTTGGAAGAGGTCTTTTATCTGTCACCCAGCTGTGGAAAATTTGTTCTAGAAAAATCTAGATAAGATACCTGACAGCATCAGTGTATTTATGTATATCTGATGTGTTTAGTTGAACAGAGAAGTGTGTTCGTCTCTTCATGTCTGTCATTTCTTTGCTTTAATTGACTAATGTGAGATTCAGGAAGAGAGTTCAGCCAAAAGACTTTCATCCTGCTGGTCTCCTGCCCCTCTCTCTCTCTCTTTCTCTCTCTCTCTCTCTTTATTTTGCTTTCAATGTATCAGTTTTCTCTCAATTAGAATTAGCGACTCTGTTTATCTTAAAACACCATGATCCTGAACCTGCGGGAGAAATTGGGAAGTGTGATATTGTAACAAAATAGTTATCATTATGTGAGGATACTGTACAGATTCTGAATGGAGCAATAGTTTAAGACATTATTCTAGAACATTTTTTAACAGTGGAGACAACTGATGGCGTTGCATTTACATTTATTCATTTAGGTTTTATCTAAAGAGAATGTGGATAATACATAATAGAATGTAGCACACTTACAGAATGTAGAATATAAAACACTTTTAGAATGTAGACTTTTTTAAATGACCACATTTATGGAATGTAGAATGTAGCACACTTACAGAATGTAGAATGTAGCACACTTACAGAATGTAGAATGTAGCACACTTACAGAATGTAGAATGTAGCACACTTACAGAATGTAGAAAAGAAAACTTACTTACAGAATGTAGAATATAAAACACTTTTAGAATGTAGACTTTTTAAAATGACCACATTGCTAGAATGTAGAATCTAGCACACCTACAAAAACATAAAAAATAACACACATTACATGCTATATGGACAATTGATATGATTCTTTTCTGCTACTTTTTGAGCATCAGTGTGTGTGGAAGAATGAACTTGTAAATGAGTTTGACATTTGTTCAAACACAAGAGTATAATACAGCTGCAGTGAGACAGTTAAAGAGGAAGAGGGACCTAGAGGAAATGACATCAAACACAGATATTAATATTATGTGTGATTAAAAGCATTTGTACATGACAGACACAGTGGAGTGATGATGGGAATCATGGGAACTGCTAACATCTTTGTCTGTCTGTCTGTCTGTCTGTCAGGAGCGAGGACGAGTTGGGGTGATCTTTAACGTAGGGACGGATGACATCATCATCGAGGAGAGCGGGATGCTGGTTAGTGATGGGAAATATCATGTGGTGAGATTCACGCGGAGTGGAGGAAACGCCACACTACAGGTGGACAACCTGCCTGTCCTGGAGCGATTTCCATCAGGTGAGCGTGCACACAAACACACACATCTATCTAAATGGGGACGTTCTGTAGACTTCAATTGTTTTTATACACACCTAGTATTAAACAATATAACCTTAGGCAAACCCTAACAGAAAACACAAAACTTTATTTACTATATTTATAAATATAGTAACAACAAACCCCCTAAACAACACACACACAAACACAATTTACACAAGTCTGAACCACAGTGACGATACAAATATAATGCAGTATGTGTGTAAACAAAACTGTGTGAAAACATAAACCAGAGAGTGAAAACAGCATTATAAACATCCTGAGTGCTCACAGACACACAGCCTGTCTCTGTTTCTCTGAGAGAAAGATGTTTTCTGACTGGATTATGATCAAAGTTCTTCATGGTTCTTTTAAATACCACTTAACACACGTCACACCAAACCTGTTTGTGTGAAAGAAATATGTGTGAAGTATATGCAATATAATTATATACATCTTTCTACAATGTACATCATATAGAGATTTTTATCAGTAACAGTGTGTGTGTGTCTGTGTGTGTAGGTTTGAATATGTAGTTTAGGAGAACAAAAATGTGGATAATAACATTGTAAACATGATTTATGGGGACACTTCCTGTGTCATACTAAATGATGATTTTTCATTTTTAAAAATGTTTAATTTTCTGTGAGGATTAGGTTTAGGGGTAGGGTTACGAAATAGAATAGAATATACAGTTTTTACAGTTTAAAAACCTGTGGAGTGTCTGTGGAGAGCCCTCATAAACCACACACGTGTCAAGTCAAGTCAAGTCAACTTTATTTATATAGCGCTTTTTACAAAATGTCATTGTTACAAAGCAGCTTTACATGAATGATATATTTAGGCCGAGTACACAGCACACACAAACAGACACACAGACAGACACACAGACAGATAGACACAGAGAAAACAAGGTAGGAGAAACACAGGTCATATTATGCATGTTATACAGTCATATATGGGGTATGAATAGATAGTATGAGAATAATATTAATAAAAAGTTCAAAATTAAAGCTGATTACAGCAGCCTCCTGACGGGCAGTACAAGGGCAGGGGAGCTGCAGCCAACGGTGGCGAGAAAAAAAAACTCCTAAAGGAGACAAAACCTCGAGAGAAACCAGGCCCAGCCAGGAGAACCAGTTCTCCTCTGGCAATACTGCTGCATCTCTACA
>JAZGTI010015609.1:0-13293 GCA_036877585.1 Botia kubotai
GAGAGTCTTTTAACTCTTTAATCTCTTCTATTCCTTCAGCCACAATATCCTCAGCGTAATATCCTGCATATGGGAGAAAAGCCTCTCTTTTGAAAACAGGAAGGATCAGGTCCCTCATTTCCCATTCCTGCAGCATATTGCTTTAACATTCCACTCGTCTTTCCTGTAGAGATAAAATACAGATTGTCTTCAAACCGTGCAGCTACACAAACATGTAGCTGGAAGATGAGCCACAGCACCGAACGTCTTGTTTTCATGCAGTAAATGTGAAACAGACATGTAATAAATTCAGAACCGGTGGCATTGTGTTTGATGTGAGAGGGACGAATTGAAAAGAAACCATTTCCTTGTGCTCAGTCGTGAGATCATATATATGAGTATTCCCAGCTAACTAGTCTAGGTTGCAAGAACGTTTCCCTAACAATGAGGAAAACATTACACTCATCTCTCTCTCATGACATTTATTTTGCATAGTATATCATACTGACATTGACCCCCCCTTTCTGTTCTGTTTGCCTGATGGCCACGCCCATCTTATCTTTAAATGTGTGGAGGGGGTCATCCTGCTGATTATAGCCCCCCCAATACTGCAGAAAGTTCATTATCTTGTTAACATTACATTTATCTGACAAGACAAAGGGGTGTGAATGACCCAGACATTAAAGTTTAGCATAGTAGTAAAGCATACAAAGAAAAGGTAGTGATGGGGAATGGCTGAACCAGGCTTTTGTTTTTGAAGAGTGAGATGACTGTGACAGGATTATTAATCACGGAGGGAAAGATGAGACCCCAGTTGCATCTTTCTCACTTAGAGTCTATAGTTTGCGCTCCTGCAAAACATGAAGCGGTCAGACAGGGTCAAACTAATTGGCTCGACTGGGTTTTGAATAACAATGAGCAAGGGCCCAATTCTAAAATCACTCTGATTTTGACCAAGGGGAGGGTGCTATGTTTTCTATAACATGAGGAAAATGGAATATTAAATTGGAGATGGGGAGACGGGGGGAGAGTAATGCTTTGGGAAGAGAATGGGGGACATTAGACTAGGTGCACAGGGTGAGAGAGAGAGCATGCCTGCTGTGTCTTGACCTCTCGTGTTTCTCCAATGCAGGGCTATTAATGAAATGTATAAATCAATGGTGATAAATTTTAATTGAGGCCCGGTGGAAAACAGTAGAGCTCTCTGATGGCCTCAGCTCATTTTAAATTCCATTTGCATTAAAGATTCACACGACACTGAAAGATTTGAGGGGAATCTTTTAATTTTTATCTTCCGTTCATTCATTAATAATGATTCCTTTTTCCTTTTCCACTCAACATGACATGAGTGTTATCAAAATCAGCGTCTCTTCATAAGAAACGCCTTCCACTACCTCCCCTCCTCTTTCCTGTGTGTGTGTGTGTGTGTGTGCGGGTTTTTGTAACCATATATCAGGGACAAATTTGTACCCAAAAGTGAGCAAAACCTCCATTTGTGGACGTCCTCACTTTTTAAAAAAAATGCTATAAAAATATAGCAAATAATTTTTTAAATGGTAAAAAGCAGGTTTCTGTTAGGGTTAAAGTGTGGGTTAGAGTTAGATTATACACAGTTATAAACAATACAACCTGTGTATGAAAACCGTAGAAGTCTATACTGTAGAATGTCCCCAAGTAGATACATAAGTAAACGTGCGTGTGTGTGTGCATGCATACTGTACATACTGTACATCACATAAGCTCCATGTGAAGCGAGATGAAGTTCAGCAGCCGGGAGAGAATCAGAATAATTTGTTTTACTGAAATGAAATATTAAAATTTGTTTCAATGCTCTTTTGTAATTAACGCCAGCTAATGATAGCATCCCAATTAAGATCGCTTAACAATAAAATTGCTGGTGCTGTTTTTTTTATCTGTCACAAGCTCACACTTGTCTGAGGTCTCTAATTAGCTAATTAACAGTGGCATTTGGATTGGAATATTATTAGTTTTGCAGAGGTATGAGCCCGTTCTATCTGTCTGCATGAGGACTGAGATGTCCTGTTGCATAATTCATGGCACGCTCTGCCAACAGACAGCACTGCCATTTAAATTATAAACACATTAGTGCACTGCTAACCCTCCCCGAATGCCAGCAGCAACCGAGATACAGAGAGAGAAACAAATGATGTCCCCATTGCTCATTACTTTATAAAAGAGGGATGGGAGATGAAAACGAGGGTGTTAAGGGCTTTGATGTGTACCATTAGATGTGTAGAGGTGTGTGGTTGCTGTACAGCTATTTTACCTCAGGAACGCCATGTTTTTTCTGTTAGTCCAGGAGAACCGAGCAGCCAGAACCCCCCCAAGCACTTTTTTTCCTGCTCTCATTCGTTCTTGTTTATCTCATTGTTTTTTCATCACACTCTTTTTTTCCTTTCCCTCCATAGTCCACATATTTGATGGTTTGTTTATCATCCTTCATGTTTTCCGGCCTTTATAGTTTGTGTGTGTCGAAACACACGTGTGCATGTGTGTGGTCTACAGACCCGGTAAACACTGCAGTCATTTACCCTCCACTGCACTTAATAAGGGAGATTTTTGCTGAAACTGCACCGGTTTGAACCCCCTGAATTAGCTGTGTGTTTATAAACCTGTCAGGACTGAAATAAATCTTATTATTAAAACCTATGATGGCAATGAGTAGGTTGAACGTTCACTGGTGCAACTTCCACAATAAATATTTGCGTACAGTGCCAGCAACAATATTACAAACAAATATTCAATAATTCCACACTGCTGGATTAGATAATGACGTAAAGATATTATGTCTTTATTTGTTTGAAAAGGCAAGTACTCTGTTCTTGCTGCTTTCAACTGTCAGACTGTCTTTAGCGCTCTGCGCTTGCTATGCTAATTATGGAGCCGATTTCCATAATTAGAGAGAGATACTGTGTTGTTATCGCAAGAAAATGCCAGGCTGGGGTTAGCGCCTCAGCGGGAAGCTGCAGTCGTGTGCTACAGCAAGCCTCTCTGTTTCCTCTTTTATCTGAAACCATATTCCCTTACTCATAAGAATCTATTACCCACAGTGCCCCATAATGATATTTATATGTTGTAAAGTCTGTTTTCACAGAGCAGTGTATGTGTTATTCCCTGTGCACGTAAATATGTGTATTTCTGTAATTAACAAGGCCTTAACTGCTGTGAAGGCACAACACACAAGGGTGAGAAACTGCTATACCATCACACTCACGCTTATTTAGAGCACCGCGCCATAGTATAGAGAGAGGAAAACCGCAGCGGAGTGCCGTCTCACTCCAGCCAGACCAGGGACCATCTGCTTTCCAGGAATTCCATTTCAGAAAAGATGTTTCCAATAACTCCGGCTTAGTGTTGAGCTCCGCGAAAAACTGTTGTTAATTTAATTTAATCCACCGCAGGATAGAAATGACGGTCAACAATTGTGATCAGACAGATGTTCTTGAGGAGCAAACTTGTGCCTCGCTAACTCTCAAAGTACCGATGCTAGTAAAATGAGTGAATTCCGATTGGTTAGTCAGTGTGTTTTGCCACACCTTTTTTTTTAGGAATTGTAGCATCATATATGTTGTATATCAGAAATAATGTACGAAATATAATAATATAAGAAATATAAGAAATATAAGAAATAATGTACTTAATATAGCCACCAGTGATTACAATATATGAATGTTAAGACATGTAATTTATAATGTATATAATAAGTAATCATTCTCATTTTTAATAATAAGAAAGAACGAGGTGAGAAAACGCCGGCCATATTGTAAAGCTACAGTTATTGTCAGTCATTGCAATAATAACAACAAGATGCCACCACACAAGCTGTTATTCTTGCCGTTGAGACACAAAAATGAACATTTGATGGCCAAAAGCACAACGAGCCGTGACGTTATTCTGACAGTCACAGAGATGGCTAAAGGCTGCGACTGACACCATGACCTGCTCTCTTTACTGCAAATAAACAAGAGATACACAGGAAACACAATCCCTTCACCACAGGAACAACAAAACAACCTCCAAATGTTCATGATAAATGCAAAGTGTCATGGCCAGAAAAACTGATCTGTTGACCCACCATTAACAGACATGCCAACAATTCATTTTGGACCTAAGCTATCAAGGCATGTTCTCAGAACATTGGCCAACATTCTATAAAGGTTTTCTCAATGTTAATATACAAACACACTTGGCCTAAATGAATATGTGATGTGATGGGTTTTTTTTATGTTTATCTTCACAGATTGCCCACTCTCCTCTCTGTTGAGCCCAACCCCTTGAAACTGCAGGTGTGTGTGCGTGTGCGTGTGCGTGTGTGTGATTCACAAAAGATTTTAGAGGTATTACAGTATTATTCATCAATCATTAATGTCTTAAGGTATCAGAGTAGCACACTATGCTTTTTTTTCTTAGTATCTCTCTCTCTCTTTAGTCCCACCAGGGAAAACTTTATTATGCTTTGGTCTGACAGAAATATACAGATTAAAGATAATTGCCTGGCTTGACTCCCGCATTGATATGAAATATGAGATTTAAATCATTCAGTATGGCATAAAGGTTAGTTGAAGGTTATTGGCTGCGTTTGCTTGTGTATGAACGTGGATTTATATATTTGTGCGTGTGTGTGTACTTAACTATATATTGGGGACAAATTTGTTCCCAAAAGTCATCAAGACCTGACAAATCTGAGCAAAACCTCCTTTTGGGGACATCTTTATTTGTAAAAACAATATAAAAATACAGTACTTTTATACTTTTATTTTCTGTTAGGGTTAAAGTGTGAGTTATAGTGTTTATAACTAGCTGCATTTAAAAACAACAGAAGTTTATGGAATGTCCCCATTTAGATAAGTAAATGTGTGTGTGTGATGTCCATAAACCAGAGGACAGGCACATTTTAAAGGCAAATTTTTAGCGTAGGCAGCACTTCTGAGCAAACTAAGGGGCTCTGGTGGGACCTGAATGATAGCAAATCAATTATTTAGAGGCAAATTAAACCTGATGTCTCTGGAAACACTTTTAGCACTGGCAGGAATAGAATGATGTTTTTGTTAACATCCTTCTTTCGACGTATCGACTCCTCTTGTATCTCTCCCAGCAAAATGCCTGTTAGCTAATGAGCGCAGTGCTGCACGTGGAACTGCATGCGCGCTGCGTGAGTGTTCAGCGTATGTGCAGGAGCGCAGGTTTGAATCGAGGGGAGTGGGAGGCTGTAAAGAGAGATGATAGGCGCTCCAGGGGGCCGGGGAAAAAATTACCTGGTTCATTGCTGTCAGCTCAGAAGATCGATGCTGTTAACGGCAGGGGAGCGTCTCAACTCTTGCGTGTTACCACGGCAACCCACAGTCCTGCTCTGTTCTGCTTTGAAGATTTAGCGTGTATTGTGAGTGATGGTTTTAATCCTTACAAATGCTTGTAGCCATTCTGTCACATTAGCTAAACCGTATGTTTCATTAGCCAGAATGCTGGTGCATGACATGTTTGGACATTGTATCCTTAAGCAATGACTTATGCCTCTTGTAGAAGTCAAATGTATTCAACTGGATCCAGTATGTCTTGTTTCGGTTCTAAGATATGTTTGAATTGTTTGAAACCGGTGTTGTATTACATGACTGGAACAAATTCTTCAGACAGTCCCACGAGGGTTAAACTAAGCTGCCTGACTAACATCACTGGAGAGCTCGTCTGTAATGTTTCCAGAGGAAGCAGCTCTAATGGATTCTGTTTGAGCTTTCCACTAATGCTTGACTCATGCATCTACAAACAGAAACATCAGAGCCGTCAGGCTGCGTAAAGGCCTGTTTACAGCACCACTCAACCTGATCCGTCTGTACGCCCCACGTCAGGACTCCTCTGTTCTCTTTCCACTTGCATCAGATTTCATCCTTTCCATTCCCTCCAAGAAGTTCAATCGTTCATCCTTCCTCTCTGCCCAGCACGTGTGTTTTTATTTAGAATCCAGATGAGCCTCGTCTGCTCGGCTCGAGTCCCAGGAGAAGATCACCTGTGATGGACTGATGGGTTGTATCGATCACCTGCAGCTAATCTTCTGTGTGTGACCACTGGGAGATGAAGAGAACATTTTCTCGCTTTCAGAATCAGTGCCAGGAACCCATGGGCACCCTGCTAACAATTTTAGGCTGTAAGAACGTTTCCCTAACGTTTCCATTAAGTAACAAAAACGTAAAAATGTTATTTTGTTATGTATTATTGTGGTACATATATTGTACATCACTTATAACTACATAAACTGGTTCATAAATAAACTTCTTGAGCTGATGAACCACATGCCGCATCTGTGAGGTAAACGGGATAATTAGTAGTTATGAACCAGGAAAGAATTTGTGCATATCATCCATATGGCTTATCATACCATATATTTGTTCTTATCAATTAAAATGTCTGGTTATGATGATATATTCTTTGGGTAATTATAGTATGTTATTATACTAGTATGTATGCATTGTGCATAATGTCAGGGTGTTGTGTGTTTCACGCAGCAGTGTGAAATCTATTCCTGCTGGACTGTGTCTGAACGTCTTCTGAACGTTTATATGCTGTAAAAGAAAACAATGTGAATTTGCTCACACAGGGTCTGCTGCTGTTGTTTCTCCTTTTATCCTCCCTGCCCTCCATTGACACTTGATATGGCATGCTTTAGCATGTTTGTGTTGCACAGATGACGCCCCTGAAACCTCACTGAAATCTGCTTCCTCTTCGCATGCGCGCCCAGCAGCAAAGATCGAGCTGCTGAACGGGGTGTATAATTTTAACCCGAGGAGAGTAACGTCTCCCAGAAGCCAGCAGAGTTTAATGTCTACTCAGCATCTCAGAGACCCAGACGCTCCTATTGAGCGCCGTTATTGTAGCCTCACTCTCCTTGTTTGAAACAATATAGGCTGACTGCTTCTATTGATTCTAGTGTACTGCGGTAAGCTTTCCTCTCAGTCTGTCAGCTATATTAAGCCATCATTCGTCCTGCTGATGGCAAAACTTCTTCCCGAGGCAGCGCGCGGGCCTCTAATAGCCCTGGTATTACTCATGTTAATTGATTGGGTGGCAGTGCAGGGCTGAGGAGGAGAGAAATTATGGCCCTTTTGAGAAGAAATCAACACAAGTGGCAGTAATTAGCGAGGAGAGAAACTGGCTGTAATTGAAGGAGCCTCAGTCACTGTTCCTAGCAGCAGCCTGAAGGAGCTAGCGAAAATAAATGTAGGCTAAGACTACATTTAGGTAGTCTAGATGTAGTCTAGGTTAGACTTCATTTAGATTTAGTCTAACCAAGACTACATCTAGGTCAACTCTGTGGATAAGAAAGTAAGATTATTATTGTTATTAATAATAATTATTATTCTATTTTGTGTTTTCAATACTTTTTGTAAGTACTTGTACTTTTTTTGCAATGTTAAAAACATTATTTTGAATGTTGTATTAACATATATAAACATATATTAACATATATATGTATATATATATGTCTTTTTTTTAATACTATAATTCTAGTGTTAATACTGCTAATGTTTTAATGCTAATTTTGATAACTCCTAGAACGTTGGCCAGTGTTCTTAGAACGTTCCCTGTTAGCTAGATGCTCCACATTAGATATGTTGGAAGCACATTCTGCTAAGCAGGTCTGGCAAGCAGTGTTAGAAGTTTCAAATGTGAGCTGGTTTTCACATCAGCTTTGCTCTCATAGTGTCTCTCTAAAGCCAAGTCTCCATACATCACCTCAGTGGGGGGAAGAGGGCACATCTGGGCCGCATAACGCTCAGCGCAGGCACGCATATTTAGATATACAAGTCTCTTGTATTGCTGTTGATTAGGACACACATGGTGGCCGTTCCTTTGCCAGAGCTGAGTGGGAAAGAGTTTTCAGTCATTTGGGAAGAGATAGATAGCCAAACCATCTGGCATGTGACTTCATGTTCCCATCCAAGCTAAAGACCTTGCGGTGTGGAAGCACGTTTGTGTGCATGTCTGTCAGCATTTCAAGACCGTTATCTCTCTGAAACATTCGGGAAACCTCTGATAAATAGTCCGCCGTGCATCTGTATCTGTCAACAGTCCGCGGTGTGTGTGAAATGTTTTTTCATTTAAAACTGAAGAGTGTGTATCGTCCCTTTGCTGTCACACTGAAGATAAACTGTCCTGCTGTGCTTTATGCTTCTACAAGTATCATAACACCATGACGGCATAAAAATACAAGCAATTTACTAGTCCTCACAGAACACAATCCCCCACAAGTGTACCAAGTCAGCCCCACAACTACAGCCCTGAACCACAGACTGCTGGAATGGTTGACATACTATCCTCTCAGAGACTACATCACATTAACAACACAGACCAAAGGGAACCGCTTTACTGGCTGAGGCTTCACGAAATTTATGATGTATGTGTTATTTGTGGGTCTCGCTGAAATGTGGTTTGAATCACTTCGCCATCCACAACAATTTCAGGTTGTACGAACGTTTCCCTAACGTTTCCATTCGTAACAAAAATGTTTAAACAATTATTTTAAACTAATCTCTAGGAACAACATACATTTTTTTTAGATGTGTTGTGAGTTATTCAAACATTTTTTTAATTCTGTAACATTTTTTAAAACATTCCACTCACAACCTAAGAATAATGTTTACAAAAATTCTACTAATGTTACTGCAAGATAGTTTTTTAAAAACTTTAGGAGAACTTTTAGAGAACATAAAAACATTCTGAGAACGTTCCCTGTTGGCCTGGGAAGGAATAAAACGTGACTCGACTGGCAGCTCGCACTTTCATTTACTAATGGAGTGTTAGTTTTATTGCCGTGTGTTGATTCATTATACCATGTTGTTATAGGCCAGTGGTTTAATTTGTTTGTCAGTGATACAAACCGGCTTCCAGCAGGAAGTGGCTCCAAATAGCTTAGGACGGTCTGTCATTTGTGGCTTCATGCAGGAATTGAGCCGTCCAACAGAGACCATAACTGCAGCCCATAAGGGACCTCAAAGATGAGCCAGCAAATGTCAGGTTAATCATTTCCCGCTGTTTTTGGTTTGCTAACTTTATTTGTACTTTGTTCTGCCTTTAACAACACTGATAATGTATGTGGTCACAGAGCTAATTTTCATAATGTGTTCTTTATCATCAAAAGAGAAAAGTTACCCAGGACTATATTCATGCCTGCTATGTATATTTACATAGCAGGCATGAATGGTAAGGCTTGCTAATTGCCTGTTAGATGATTAAGAATCTTACGGAGATGCTAATGAGCACAGCACTCACTGTTTCACACACGCTCTGGGAGTGTGTGTGTTTTGGCAGCTTCGTTAGGGAGATAATTACACACTTGTTGATGCCACTCTCAAAGCAAATGCCATCAACCAATAAAATAAATCCAGCTGAGTTACAGCAATGTGGATTAATCAAGGTGAATATAAGCACTCCGATTTTCTCAGAGGGAAATACACGGCAACTGTATCGAATTCATATAGTTTGACTTTTTGCCTTTAAAAAGGGTTAAAGCGGTTTAATATTAATAGACTGGGAAACTATATTCATATTTATACTATACGAGTTAAGATTCAGTAGAAAATGTGAATGTGTTAAATACAACTGAATACATTAAATGAACAAGGCAAACACAAAACAACACAGGGACAACAAAGTGAAAGATATTATTGGGCTTCAATGTGTGTTCAGAGTGTCTTTCCTAGTTAACAATTTTAGGTTGTAAGAATGTTTCCACTAAGTTAGAAAAACTTAATGTTGTTATTTAAAACATTCTAAGAATGTTCAAAATGTCCAGTTTTTATATGTTGTATTCACATTATTGCTTTGGTTCTAAGAACATTATTCAACTTATAATAATTTTAATATAATATGATGTTAATTAAGTTCGTAAATTCGCTAGTGACGTTATGGCAAGAATGTTTTTGATAACGTTGAGAGACCTTTTACGGAACGTTATACAACATCCCGAGAACGTTCCCTATTAGCTGGCCTGCTAGGCACATGCATTCAGATGTAAGCACTGTTATTGGTCAGGTTGTTGCTATGATAACTTCAATAGCGTTTTTAGAAAAGAGGGCATCCCCAAAAAGAGATTTTTCTCAGATTCGTCAGGTTTCGCTAACTTTTGGGTACAAATCTGTCCCCAGTATATGGTTAAGCAAACCCACACACACTTGTGTCTGCATCTCATCTCCTCCATTTCTAAACTGGCAGCATCTTGCTGATGTAGCTTTATTTAATGCTTTTAAGCCACTAGCTGCTGTTAGCAAGTCTTTGGTTTCTTGTCTCAACTCATTAATTCAGAAGTTGGCCGGAGTTTGAAGAATGTTGCCCGTAAAATATTAACTTCAACAAATCTTCAAGGGCTTGTTCAAAAACATAATAGGCGGACCAATAAAGAACATGGCCTGCGGTCAGAGTTTTACAGCTTATTTATGACTGTGTGGATGAGGTACACAAATACTGCTACTACACAGCTTTGAAAACAACACATTTTATATGGAAACTGCTTTTAATCTTAAAACGTAAATGGCTTATTAAATTAATTCACAGTAGCAGGGCAATCACATCCCCATACAAACTGACAGAATACATGTTAATGCTTCAAATATAAAGTCTTAAATGTGTGAACAGTATTTGTGGGAATAGGTTTGTGTCTGTTTGTGTGAAGTTTGTTAGCCACTGCACAGTTTATTCTTCAGTTCTGTGTTCCTGTAGCTCAAATGTTAGAGCTTAGCATTAGCAGTGCAAAGACTGTGGGTTAGATCGAGGGAACACACGTACTGATAAAATGAATAGCTTGAATGCACAGGAAGTTGCTTTGCATTAAAGTGTAAATTATTTTTCAGTGTATATTTTTTTTCTCTTCTTTTGTTTGCTTATAACTCACTGCTGGTTTGGCTGGTTTGTATGGACCTGTTAGTTCTTGTTGGTAGATTTGTATGTAAACCATCTGGACCTGTGTCGTCTGACAAAATAAGCATTATATGAACTGCATGTGTAACGTTTATTAACATGTTTAATCTGTGACAGTTCAGATTCTGAAGCATAAAATGTATTATATAAAAGAACTTGTGTACTAACGTCCCAATGTCAAAGAATATTTGCTAGTGAGGGATCACGTGATCGTAAATGGCAAACAAAAGTGTAAATTACAGATGAACTTACTTTCCTGTAGCTCAGTGGTTAGAGCATGGCGTTAACAACACCAAGGTCATGGGTTCGATCCCAGGGATTGCACATACTCAATGTATAGTGATCAATGCGTAGTATAATGCAATGTAAGTCGCTTTGGATAAAAGCGTCTGCCAAATGCCTAAATGTAAATGTAAATGAACTAGCCAAAAAAACTCCCTTGCTTTCATTCTCCATAACAAACAGACATGTGGTCTGTAAAGCCACACTTACACTCGCTGGTGGCAAATAAAGGTGCAATGTGAAGGCATTTAAAACATCTTGCCAATTGCATGGCGTTTGTGGCTCAGGTGACTGACTCAAACAAACAAACAAAACAATAACAGAAACAAAAACATCAGCACCAATAGTACTCAACACCAGATGAGCAACAGTCATTGAGTTGAATGGAGATGCTAAAGGATAGTTTTCTCCTGGTATTATAAACCTTCTTGCTAAAGTTAATGTGTTAGTTAATGTGTCATGTGGTCTGCAGGGAGAAATCTCTTCCTGGCTCACATAACTGTAAATTCTTCAGGTTCAGAGGCCTCATGGGAAACAAGGACCTATGCGTTGTAGCTCGCTTCAGATGCTATGTTATACAATACTATGTATCTCTTCAGCCGATTGGTACGAATGTAACGGGTCCACCTTTTTTTGCATTGTCTCAAATGTTCGGTGAGGTCCTCTAGCACAACACTGTTGAAAGCAGAATGTTGCTAAGCCTTAGCTAAGGTTATGCAATAAACATATTTGTAGTTATTAGCTGAAAATATTACAAGACATGTTCAAGACAATACAAGTGCTTATGCAGGTTCTGACATTTTAATCCACTTTAGTGTTGAAATACGATATTGAAATATTACTGTCTCCACAGGTCCGTGCAGGTTTATAAAAACAGAATTATAATTACGTGGGTCTCTTTTAATATCAATTTGACTGATGTGTGCGCTGGGCCCGGCGAATCAGTTTATTGCCTTTTGAGGTAATTTTAAGAAAGGCTGTTGTAATTCTCATTACTGCTCATTAGGGAGCAGCAAAATCACCCCTAATCAAACTCTCTTTGTCTCACCGCTAATGTGCTGTATACACAACACATTCATATCCTGGCACTCATTACAGCCTCTCATAAAAGTGATTCAGTCGTGAAGCACCGAAGACGTGACTTTTTTAAGGAGTGCTGATACTTTGAAAGAGATAAAGAGATAAAGAGACCATCCCCTTTGATGAGTAACTCTTGCGCTAACGCGGCGTGCAGTGCGGCGTTGCTAAATTGCACAAACATTATAACGACTCATAAAACTCAATGAGTCCTCTCTCGTTTAGTGCAGTTTGCTTGCACTGTTTGCCTTATTTAATATAACGTGTCCATATTTTCCCTGTAATCATTAACATCTGGCTGCTGAAAATGAAAGTAGCACACGAACGGACGGATCTGACAGACGGACAGACAACGAGCGGCGGTAGCATTCGGTAAGGTCGAGGAAAAAGCCTCTGGATTAGAGGTAAAGATAATGCAGATGAGCCAATACCCACTGTGACAGATCAGAGTCTTTAAGCTGCAGTGATTGGTATAATTTTTAATCTTAATTACAGTGAGGACAGAGGGGAGATCAGATCTGTAATTATAGATCAGTCTGGCTAAACCGCTGGGATATCGGTCCACTCTTATGTTTCTGGCTCTGGGGAGGATATATGTCTAAGTGCTGTAACGGGATCAGATACAGTTAACCTTGGGGCTAATGTGAATTAGTGGGAGAGGCTGTAATGCTGACCTCAGATCAGTGTTTATAATCCTTCTCTGTGTGTCTTGTCAGAAGAAATGCATTCATATGCGACATTCAAAATAACATTATTGCATCTGTAGTTCAGACAGACTGCTGTAATCTTTCGTACGGTGTTTTGTAATCTTTTGTAATATTTCATGCTCTCGCATTTCTGTGTTGACACGACCATGAATGGAATCAATGCAACATGTCACCTAATTTGTTCTGATATTTAAAGAAAGAAGGAAAGAAAGAAGGAAAAAGGGAAGAAAGAAATGAAAGAAAGAAGGAAAAAGAATAAAAGAAAGAGAGAAAGAAAGAAAGAAAGAAAGAAGGAAAAAAGAATGGAATAAAGGAAAGAAAT
>JAZGTI010015610.1:0-10559 GCA_036877585.1 Botia kubotai
ATGTGTTGTGTATGTGTTGTGAATGTGCTCTGGATGTGTTGTGTATCCGTTGGTAATGTGTTGTGTCTCTTCAGGTCTCTGACCACACTGGGTTGTGTCATCTCTGCTCTGGCTGATCAGTCTGCAGGAAAGAGCAAGAACAAGTTTGTGCCATACAGAGACTCTGTGCTGACATGGCTGCTGAAGGTCAGTGGATCTGCTTCAGTGCTCAGAGTTCAGCTTCTGTTGGTTCTCTGTAGGTTTTTGTCACAAATTCCATGTCCATGTTCCAAGGTTTCAGGTTCACGTCACAGCAGTCAAAGCATATGTGAACACAGCTTTAATTCTGATGTTCTGTTGTTTGTTGATGCAGGATAATCTTGGTGGCAACAGTAAGACGGCGATGATAGCCACCATCAGCCCAGCCGCAGACAACTATGAAGAGACGCTGTCCACACTGCGTTACGCTGACCGAGCGAAGAGAATCATCAACCACGCGGTGGTCAATGAAGATCCCAACGCTCGCATCATCCGAGAGCTCAGAGAGGAGGTGGAGAAGCTAAAGGTGCAGCTGTCTCAGGCTGAGGTGAGCAGAGCATTGTGGGAGATTCACCAGCAAAGAAAGAGACCAGAGAGATTCAGTTTCACATGTTCATATGCTGAGCTCATGTGCAGGTATATCTAGAGATAAACAGACATGTGGTTTGTGCTGACCAGGATTCTGTTGGATTTTCAGTCTCTTAAAGCGCCTGAGCTGCAGGAAAAACTGCAGGAGTCTGAGAAACTTATTCAGGAGATGACCGTCACCTGGGAGGAGAAACTCAGAAAGACTGAGGAGATCGCGCAGGTGATACACACACGCGCGGACACATGGTCACACTCATTTTATTGGGGCAATCTCCTGTAGGAACAATATTTACAAGAACATTTCATTTGTTACTTCTAGACTGCCATGAGATTGTTGTGAACTCACGTGTGTCTTTTCCAGAGTTTCAGACCAGATTAGAATATGAATTGTGGTCTGAATTATGCCACATTCTGTAGCTCTGAACTCTGAATGTGTGTGAATTATTGACTTGTTTGTGTCTATTTCTTCTATAAGGACTGTTAGGAGAAACATCTGATTGTCTTGGTGTGTGCAGGAGCGTCAGAAGCAGCTGGAGAGTATGGGCATCTCTCTGGAGTCTTCAGGAATCAAGGTTGGGGAAGACAAGTGTTTCCTGGTCAATCTGAACGCTGATCCTGCTCTGAATGAACTGCTGGTGTATTACCTGAAGGTCAGTGGACAGAGACACACACCTGTTAACTGTACATCTGTACTGCTATTTGCCACATTTGTTTCTGACTCGCTAGTTATGCTAGACTAACATAATTGGTTGTGTGACAGGTAATGCTTTAGTAAGAGGAGCACATATTTACTATTCTATCTTTAATTCTACTGGGGTTTGTCCGCTAAAGAAGCATTTTTCAAAGCTTTGTTTTAATTAGCTTTCCTGTAGCTCAGTGGTTAGAGCATGACGGTGAACAATCCATGGGTTCGATCCCAGCAATTGCACATATTTAGAAACAATGTATAGTATAATGCAATGTAAGTCGCTTTGGATAAAAGCGTCTGCCAAATGCCTAAATGTAAATTCAGTTTTCAGTCTTTTCTGAAGACT
Source organism: Botia kubotai (assembly GCA_036877585.1). Classification (NCBI taxonomy): domain Eukaryota; kingdom Metazoa; phylum Chordata; class Actinopteri; order Cypriniformes; family Botiidae; genus Botia; species Botia kubotai. Next base: position 1,641 of record JAZGTI010015610.1, read on the forward strand.
AGAAACATGAGAGCTGACATGAGAGCTGTGAGTTAACACAAGCACACCTCAGATGATTCATTCTGATTTATGAATGAATGCTAATTCAGTGAAAAGATCCGAGTTCATTCACAGAGTGGACATGGCTGGATCAGATGGAGTCATACGTCTGCTGAGCTCTGATCATGTGAGGCAGCCGGAGGACTCCTCTGAACACAGACAACAGGCCTTTGTTTGTTCAGACGCCTGGCATACTAGTGTGGAATTAGCATGTTAATGTGAGGGCAGCAGTGCAGCTCTGCAGCCTCCTGGATGAAAATGTTTGTTTATCTGAACCTACACGTATGAACATATTAATGTCTGTTATGTTCTTCCTCCACTTTATTATTTGTATTACCACAGTTTGACTATGAATACTTAATGAGTACTATTCATAATACTATAAATGCTTAAACTACAGTTGCTGAAGTTCATTTTCAGATTGTGATTATAAAGATTATGGGGGAACTTAAAAAACAGCTCATGCACAGAACATTTTATAATAAAAACTGTAATCATCCCAACTGTATACATCAGAATAGTATATTTTGATTTCATGGTGAATTCACATACAGAAGGACAGACATGTTTTGTGTTGACCATTGTGTGTATTCATGTCGTTTGGCATGTTGATTTGTGTGTGTTCTGTGTGTTGATTCAGGAGCACACGCGTGTGGGTGCAGACACCTCACAGGACATCCAGCTGTTCGGTATCGGGATTCAGTCGGAACATTCTGTTATTGAGATCTTCTCTGATGGAGACATCACCCTCACACCAGTGGACAATGCCAGGTAAACCACACCTGTCAAGAACAGGTCCAGCTCATGTTTTACCTTAAAATAAGCATTGTGTTTTTGCCTGGTGGAAATGACACCTGTTTCTGGGACCATTAACATTTTTGGCATTTTTTCTAGAGTTGGTTGTTAGGTTCAGGATTTAAACTTTTCACCAAAACATCTGCTGAAATGTCAGAAGAGAACAGAAACTGAACTAAATCAAATGTAAACTGATTCAATTCAGGTGTTACAAAGATGCCTTTAAAAATGTCTTTAAACCCCCACTGAAAGCAGAACTACTGTTGGTTTGCTATAATGCAAGTAAAGTTTATAAGTGCTGTTCTTCGGCAACATCTTAACTGTCCTTCAACTGTTCCTCTGTAGAACCTGTGTGAATGGAACAATGATCTTCTCTAAGGTTCATCTGTGGCATGGAGATCGAATCCTGTGGGGGAACAATCACTTCTTCAGGTAACACAGACAAGAACATTCATGTGTCTGCTAATGCCACACTCATTAGACTGATGTCTTCAGGGTGACGCTCATGAGACTGACGCTCATGAGACTGATGTCTTCAGGGTGACGCTCATGAGACTGACGCTCATGAGACTGATGTCTTCAGGGTGACGCTCATGAGACTGACACTCATGAGACTGATGTCTTCAGGGTGACGCTCATGAGACTGATGTCTTCAGGGTGACGCTCATGAGACTGATGTCTTCAGGGTAATCCATAGAGTAAAAACTGTTTGCGTCTCCCTCAGAATCAACCTGCCGAAGCGTAAGCGGCGTGACCGTTTAAAGGAGGTGGAGAGAGACTTTCCCCGTGACAGTTTTGTGGAGGTGGATGTGGAGACAGCCAGTGAGGCCTCGTCTGAGCAGGACTACAGCTATGAGTTTGCCCAGATGGAGGTCATGATGAAAACTCTGGGAAGCAATGGTATGCACCTGGTGTCTGAGCTGTCAACATCAACACATACATGAAAACAAGTAAAACATCTGCCAGTGCAGCCCATATTTAAAGCTCTGAATGCAGTTATTATGCTCAGACCCCATGCAGAACGTGGTGCAGGTCCTGGAGAAACAGTACCTGGAGGAGAAGCGGCTGGCTCTGGAGGAGCAGCGGCTGATGTATGAGCGTGAGCTGCAGTCCCTGCGACAGCAGCTCTCGCCGGAGAAGATCTCGCAGCACCAGCGCAGCGGCAGCGACCGGCTGCCATTCCCCACACACTCCACACACAGCAAAGTTAGACTGTGGACGGATGAGAGGTGAGCAGACACACACCTGCTGCTGCTGCTGACACTCTGAGATGATGTCAAATAACACACACACTCACCCAAACAAACACACTGACACACACACTAACACATACACACGTACTGTTGTCACCTGTCTAACATTCCACACACATATCTGCTTCTCTCAGTCCAGTGACACTTTCTGGTTGTGTTTCTTCACAAACATGAATGTTCCTCTGTGTTTCAGAGACGAACTGTTTCGTCAGAGTCTGTCTCGACTGCGTGAGCAGGTGGTGCGAGCAAACGCTTTAGTGCGAGAGGCCAACTTCCTGTCTGAGGAGATGAACAAACTCACTGACTATCAGGTCACATTACAGATCCCGGCTGCAAACCTCAATGCCAACCGCAAGGTGAGAGCTGTCAATCACACACCACATCCTGTGACATCACACTGAAGCATGTCCTGTCAGGTCGCAACTTCATCTACAGCCACAAACATTTAAACTCAAAATCTGTTGAAAGATGTTGAAAGAAAAAGTTTGTGGTTGTGTTATTTGTCAACTACCCAAATACTTATGGAATATAATATGGTTCATTCTCACACTCAGCGTGGATCTGTAGTGAGTGAACCAGCTATCCAGGTGCGACGCAAGGGGAAGGGAACACAGGTGTGGACCATCGAGAAACTGGAGAACAAACTAGTGGACATGAGAGATCACTACAGAGACTGGAGAGAGAACACACAGGAAGAAGTGAGCAACAGCAAATTCTTCATTTCTCTACACGTACAGTAGTACAATGTACAGGGTGATATCGCCGTGGTTACCCAACAGATGGTTATAGTTAGGACATTTCTGCAATAGAGAACCAGCATCACATTTATGTGCAAAACCAGTTCAAAAAGCAGCAGCTAATGACACTCAGAACAGGTTTTTATACTCATTGCAAATGTTTTAATGGTTGGTTTAGCTGTTTTTGACTTGATGCATTTCTGCCAGGTGAAGCGGCTGCATAATAAGGCAGGAGATCCGTTCTATGAAGCTCAAGAGAACCACAACCTTATCGGTGTCGCTAATGTCTTCCTGGAGTGTCTGTTTCATGATGTCAAGCTGCAGTATGCTGTTCCCATCATCAGCCAGCAGGGGGAGGTGAGCGCACGTCTACACCTGCCTGTTGATCTGGCTGTTTGACAGTGGATCACAACACCTGTCACGCTCTGTCACCTGATTATCACACCTGTCACGCTCCTTTGCAGGTCGCAGGTCGTCTGCATGTGGAGCTGCTGCGTGTGAGCGGAGCCGTGCCCGAGCATCTGGTGGGTGGAGATGATTCGTCCGAGAACTCCAGTGAGAGTGGCGGCTATGATGTCATGGACAATAACGGAGAGATTGTGCACATGGCCAAGAAGCTGACCTGCAGGGTAACACCTCATATCCTACATTCATCATTCATGGCTTTCCCAGAGGTCTACTGGAAATGTTACTCAAGGTTTCTTGCATTAAATATGGTCGTAATTTAGTGATTTTTCATTTCCCAGCAGAACGTCTGTATAAATGAAATGTGTTATAAGAGAATGTCAAACAGAGAGCTCATGAAACTCGTCAGGATTGTGTCATACGTCATTTCACTCCCAAAAGCTTCACTTTGTCACTTACAAGACTAGCACATAGCAGGAAAACAGAGTAGGAAATATAGAAAATATCAGTGTTTAATAATGTCCTCTGTTGTTATCTTCAGGTGCGGATTAAGGAGGCAAGGGGTCTGCCTCTTAACCTCTCCAACTTTGTGTTCTGTCAGTATACATTCTGGGAGCAGCCTGAGGCCACTGTGGCCCCGCCCATGGTCAGCCCGGACACGCCCTCGCCGCAGACCCCCGACACAGAGTTCACTGTGCGATTTGACCACTGCAAGGTAAAAGAAATATCATGTGTAACTCATCAGTACAAACTAATGAAGTAAGCCAGTCTTACTGTCTGCTCAGCTCACCTGTACACACAGATTAACTGAACCAGTTAGTGATGTTTGCTAGGTATTAAAGGTATTAATATTGCTCATATTTAGGATTATTGAACAAACTCCTAAGTGATAAACTTCATCATGAAACGCTGTTTGCGCTGCCTATGAACGAATCCACCAATGGTATTTGAGCTGTGTTAAAGGAACACTTGAATGAGTGTTCTCAAAATGAAAATTCTCTTATGAGTTACTTACTGTCATGCTAGGTGTATATGACTTTCTTTCTTCAGCAGAACACAGAGTAATATTAAGTAATATTCTGACTCTTTAGCTGAAGAAAGAAAATCATACAAGTAAATCATGAGAGAATCTTTGTTTTTGGCTGAAGTGTTCCTTTAAGAGACCAATAAGCAACTACCTAGAACACTAACTACCTATTACTATCTATATATATAGCAACACCCTAACAACCACTTACAACACTTTGGGAACCATCTTGACAGCTGCAAAGCGATGCTGACGATCAGCTGCATGTCTCCAGCACCAGGGCAGCGAGGTTGTGCTGTTACTTTCATTTTGCTCATCTCCTCTCCAGGAGTTTGTGGTGTATGTGACGGAGGACTTTCTAGAGTTCATCTCAGAGGGTGCTCTAGCGATAGAGGTGTGGGGGCACCGGTACGCATGTAACGGACGCTCTGTGTGGGAACCGGACGCCCTGCAGGCCAAGACACGGACACTCAGAGATAGGTGCATTCAACCATACAGAATAATCAGCCGCAATATATGCATATATTTAACCCTTGGGTATTGAGACAGAAGATTGAAACTGTGTGTGTGTACATATGTGTGTGTGACAGGTGGAGTGAAGTGTCTCGCAGGATTGAGCTGTGGGTGTCCATACAGGAGCTGAATGAACAGGGCGAGTATTCGTCTGTAGAGCTGCACCCAAACAAAGACACCAGCACTGGAGGCGTGTTCCAGCTGCGTCAGGTTTCACATGCTCGCACACCTGCGCACTCATGCGCAGTTTATTACATCTGCAGAGTGTTTCTCTACCCAAACGTGTCTTCATATTTGCCTTTTAAAAAGTGGTGTTTGTGTAAATGAATCTAAAGAGCATCATCACAACACGAGTTAAATATGTTCTTATAAAACAGAATGATAATGAATAAATAATGTAATGTATTAATCATGATTATTCAGTTTTAATAAGTGATGTTTTTCATCAGCTCAACTTGCTACGTTATTATAGCAGTGGGAATTTATCCTCAATGCTTCGTCCAGTCAGATTTCAGAGTCTGTGGTGTGTGTGTGTTTTGTCAGGGTCACTCTCGAAGGCTGCAGGTCTCTGTTAAACCTGTGCTGTGTTCAGGAACTTTACCCCTGATGGTGGAAGCTGTTCTCTCTGTCTCGATTGGTTGTGTATCTGCTCGATCAACCAAACTACAGAGACCGCTGGACAGCTATCAGGTCAGTCCACCAGACACCTGGATTATCATACAAAATCATTTAACCAGCCAGTTCTCATCAGTTTCAATCAAACAGTCACTGTAGACAAGTAGATTAAAATAAGTAATGCAAGAAGCAAACAAAGCATCATCCTGGGAAGATTTTTAAACAGTATTGAAGGGGCTGTGCACTTGTTGCCTGTTATTTCTTAGCCATCTGCTTAAACTCATCCATTTAAAAAAACACATCAAAAGTGTATAAAAATTATCTTCACAGAAATAAAAAACATTACACAGAAAGTTCACCCACAAATGAACGTTCTGACCTTATTTATTCACCTTCATGTCATTTAAACCTGTATGACTTTATTCTTCTGTGGAACACAAAAGAAGATATTCTGAGAAATGTCTCAGTGGATTTGTGTTCATACAGTGTCAGTCAGTGTGTGTCACTGTTGTTTGGTTACCAACATACTTCAAAATATCTTCTTTTGTGTTCCTCAGAAGAATAAAATTATACAGACTTACAGAATGACATCAGGATGAGTGTAATATGGAATTTGTTTTATTTTTGGGTGAACTACATTTACATTTACACATTTGGCAGACGCTTTTATCCAAAGCGACTTACATTGCATTATACTACACATTGTTTCTGAGTATGTGTAATCCCTGGGATCGAACCCATGACCTTGGCATTGTTAACGCCATGCTCTAACCACTGAGCTACAGGAAAGCGTTTATGTGGGGAGCTATCCCTTCAGAAAGCCATTAGAGTTGTGTGGGGTATGTGTGACCGTGTGTGTTCTCTCCTGGCAGAGGGAGGAAGAGGACGATATGGATAGTTATCAGGTATTCTCATTGGCTTGCTGCTACTGCTCTGTATTCAACAGGCATGATGACAATCAGCTGTTAATCACATGCTTTCAGACAGGGGGCGCCACTGAGTGACTAATGTGTACAGCTGCGCCTCTTTTGTTTAATGTGGGCTGAGTTTATCTGAACAGAGACAGGCATGAAAAAAACCTAGTGGTTGTCTATGTCAGAAAGCAAAGTGGAATATACAGTTCTGCTTATGTTCATATCTCAATACTCAGAATATTTGTCAAAAGATTTTAAACACGACATTAACCTGAGAGGCTTTCTAGATATTACAGCCTGACGCTTTGTAAACAACTTTGTTTCCAGACAGACTGACAAAATCTGCACACACTCCTGACTTTAGATCTTTCTGTTGGGTCACGCTGATAAAAGTAGCATAAATGTCATAATTCATATTAAAGGGATAGTTTACCCCAAAATGAAAAATTTCTTCTCTCGTTTATCACCCTTATGTCATTCAAAGCAGCTGTCTGACTTTATTCTTCTGTGCAACACAAAAGAAGATATTTTGTAACAGTAATTATTAGTGTGTGGAAGGCTGATATTTTATACATTAGTGGTGGTGATGTATGAAAACTGCAGCACAGCCTGTGAGATTAAAGTCAGTCTGTGGTTCCGGATTATTGAACTAACACACAGCTGTCTGCTGCAGCCTTGAGCTTAACATGGTCACATGATCAACGCATGTCTGCATGACCACTGCATGTTACATTCATTTAAACTGTACAGAGATGGAGTTTGTACTGCTTCATCTGTGTCTGTTTGAATGATTTTGCTAAAATAGCACAATGGATTACATCTGACTAAATGCCATATTTGAATGTTTTAGTGTTTATTAAAATAGTGTTTTGGATGTCTGATTCTGATGCTGTGTCTTCACCATCAGTTTGAGTCAGTCTGCGCTGGAACCATGACATCACCTCAGAATATTCACTGAAAACAGACCAATCAGCTGTGAGCTTCAGTGTCAGTACACTGAATATAAAATCACATAGTGAGAAACAAAAGATTTATTTAATGGAATGAAATAAACCAGAGACAGAAACATCTTGAGCTGGCTTTGATTTAATGTTCAGATTAATAAAATAAATTAAATTTAGTTATATAAATACAAAATTAATAAAATGTAAAAGATAATTTACACATAAAATACAATATTTTAAGCCCCAAATGAAGTGTTGGCCGCTTCGTTAATTATAATGATGGTGATTTAGTTTGGATGGTGCGGTTGCAGTGTGAGAAACATGTATTTAATGCATTAATGAGTGGGGAGATTCTGGAGTGTCTGAACTGAGCCGATCTGCAGTCTATTACAGGGATATCGTATCATTTGAGTGATGATCCACAAACAAGCAGCTACAGAAATGAAACTTAATAAAATAATATTAACATTAAGTGCACCTCAGGAAACATAAAGTAATAAAACAATTCAGTTCGTGACCCCTTTAAATCAAAATCTTTCTGCTGTATGTGGGCAGGAGGAGGACCTGAACTGTGTGCGGGAACGCTGGTCTGAAGCCCTCATAAAGCGCAGGGAATATCTGGAGGAGCAGATCAAAAAGATCATCCACAAATCAGGTTAGACTTCACATCATGTGCTCAGATTGTGTTTCTGTGACCTGCTGGGGTCGTGTTGGGTGCTGATGCTGTGCTGTGATTGGCAGAGAAGTCTGAGGAGGATGTAGAAAGAGAAGCCAGGCTGGTGGAGCAGTGGGTGGGGCTGACGGAGGAGAGGAACGCTGTGCTGGTTCCGGCCCCTGGCAGTGGGATACCTGGGGCCCCTGCACATGGGTGACAGCTGCTTTATATTCATTCACTGTAAACCTGTGATACTAAACCAGAGTGACACTTGTCTTTAGCTCTTGTCCTCTAGACATAACCACACAGTTATTTTTAAACCACAGATAAACAAATCATATATGTTTATGTATCAACTGTGTGTACATGGCTATTACATTGATGTAAACTACATTTTAAACTTGACTTTCTACCTGACAAAGATTTCGTTGTTGTTGTTTCTCAAAGGGTTCCCCCTGCTGGCATGGAAGCTCATATCCCTGTGCTCTTCCTGGACCTAAATGGTAAGATCTATGAAGATACAGAAACTCTACATCGGTCCAGAGCTTTAATGCAGTGAGTGTCAGAACTCTGAATTGTGTGTGTTGCAGCTGATAATCTGACTGTGAACAGGCAGCTCAGCGGACCTCACGCTGCAGCTGTCAACTCCATTCTGCCCAGAGAACATGGAAGCACATTCTTCTACCTGCCCATCATCACACACACTCATGATGAGGTAACACATCCTGATACTGTAAGTACAGTAAAACTGATGACAACACCACTAATACTGATGCTGTTGAATTTATAGAGTCATAGCTGGAGTTTATTAGTCAAACATGTTTGTACTTGGGAATCAATTTGATTTGTATTCACTACTGATCAAAATGCACTTCAGGGTCACCTGAAGACATTTAAGCAAATTGTTTTTGTAGAGAAGAATTGTGCCAGTTTGACTTATTTTGAATTTTCTTTAGTCAAAACATAATTCCCAAAGTTACATTTATGTTATTCCATAGTTTTTATGAGTTTAATATTATTCT